>CM076577.1:51144442-51329694 GCA_034641835.2 Pinus albicaulis | reverse complement strand
GAATGAGTTCCACCGCAGCAATTACGCTGGTTATTCGGGATATCAGAGAATGCTTACTGAAATAAGAAAGGTATATTATTGGCCAGGTATGCGTAAGAATATTGTTGAGTATCTAAGCAAATGTTTGGAATGTCAGCAGGTAAAGGTGGAGCACCAACATCTTGCAAAACTATTGCAGCCCATACCCATTCCTGAATGGAAGTGGGAGGTTATCTCCTTAGATTTCATCACGGGACTACTACGAAAAAAAAAGATAGAATGACTCAATCATGGTAGTGGTAGACAGATTAAGTAAGTCTGCACATTTTATACATGTACAGTCTATGTAAAAGACTGTACAGATTGCTGACATATTTATGAATGAAATCTTAAGGTTGCATGGCATACCAAAAACTGTGATTTCAGATCGGGATGTTAAATTCACATCTGCATTTTGGAAAACCCTTTTTACGGCTTTGGGAACACAAATACATTTCGACACTACCTATCATCCTCAGACTGATCAGCAAATGGAGCGGGTAAACCAAGTACTAGAAGACATGCTGCGCATGTATGTGATGCAGTAGCCAACTAAGTGGGAAGATTACTTGCACCTTGTTGAGTTTTCCTATAACAACGGGTATCAGGAATCTCTGAAAATGAGTCCCTTTGAGGCATTGTATGGTAGGCAATGTTGAACACCTATAAACTGGAGAAGTCCAGAAACAAAATTATTGTTGGGACCTGAAATGTTGGTTGAAATGGAAGCTGAGGTAAAAAGAATAAGGCAAAATCTGAAGGCTGTGCAAGATCGACAAAAGATTTATGCAGATAAGAAAAGGTCTTATCGTGAATTTGTGGTAGGGGACCATGTTTACGTGAGAATTAAGCCCAAGAAGAGTACCATGAGATGGACCTCTTGTGCCAAATTGGCTCCCCGGTACTGTGGACCTTTCCAAATACTGGAAAGGGTGGGACCAGTATCCTATAGGTTGATCTTACCTAGTCATATTCAAGTACACAATGTGTTCCATGTGTCTTTGCTGAAGCGATATGTACATGATGAAAAACATGTGATTCATTGGAAAAATATTCAGGTAGAACCGGACAGAGAGTTTTTGGTCGAGCCGCAACGCATACTTGACCGAAGAGAAATTGAACTCCGCAAACGAGTAGTTATCTAGGTGAAAGTGCAATGGAAGCACTTCGGATTGGATGAAGCTACTTGTGAGGACAAGAAATTTATGCAAGAAGCTTACCCGGAGCTCTTTGCAGAGCTGGGCTGAAACACCGAGGACGGTGTTACTTCCAGGGGGGAAGTTGTGACAGCCTCATTAAGAGTTAACTAGTATTAACTAATTAAAGACAATTTTCTTATTTTATTTTCTGGCAAGAAAGACTTAAATTGTTATTGTTCATAAAACAAATTATTATTATTTTTTTATTGAGTTATTAGGAGGAACCAATTAACGAAAAGAAATCTTTTAAGTTGTTGGTAAAAATGTTTCCAAGAATAGGAGGTGGTTGGGGACAGTTGGAAAACAATTACCTACTCCTCTGAGGATAAAGCTGAATCCCAAAGGAGGAGTAGGGGTTCTGTGAAATTGGTAAAGGGGGAGTATTTTCTAGAGCTGGTTGGGACCAGTTGAAAATATCTTACACCAACCCTTGTAAAACCAAAAGTTCTGAGTGTGACTGGATTGGCCATCCAGAGGTCATAGCAAAAGAATCCACTGTTAACCCGTGGCACCGTCCAGATTCTGGAGCTAGGGGGAAAGTGGAGGATGCAATAGCCTCCCTTGAATGGTTGGGAGGACCACAGCTTGAATCTGAGTATTTCAGATAAGTACTACTGAGGAACCCTAAGTTAGTCTGAAACTGAATTTGAAAGATTGAGTACAATGTATTTTATGGGTGAATACTGTGTTGTTGAGCCTCTTTTAAAGTTGCAAATTTGGTTTATTTACATTTTTATCTAAGGCAGGAAGCGAGTTATGCAGAGAATAATATTTCTCTCAGGAAATATGTAGAGCAGTGTTAACTATTTATTTTATGTTATTTGTTCTCTGTTGATTATTCTAGATAGAAGTAAAACAAGAAACATAACCAAACCCTGCTTGTCGGAAAGACCAGTTTAAAATGTAGATAAACAAGCCATAGCCTATATGGTTTATAAGAAAAAGAGGCGTAATTACATTCTGCATGTTTATTTTACCATTGTAATAATAGTGGAAGAACAGTTTGTTTGTTTAACAGTGAAGGAATAGCTTTGGATACTGGTAAAATGTTGTAGAATATACAAATAATGTTACTGTTTTAAAGACCAGACACAATAGGAAAGGGTACATGGGTCTCGACGAACTGTCGACCCTAGTCCTGGGTGTAAATCCTGAACCGGGATACATCGTCCGCGGCCAGTCCCTGCTATACACGGACTCTAAAGCTATGGTGATCTGGACACCAACGCATGCAGGAGCATATCATATTATAAAAGAAGTAAAGACATAAGAAATATTTAAGCAGTAAACATTTGAAAGAGAATCAGGAAGTGAAAACCTTTAGAACAATGTGGTTACTCATTTTCATAATCTTAATCATAAAAGCTATTAATAAAGATTGACATAATCTGGGTTGAAACCCTAAAATAAAACCCTTCACATTTAAGATAAGAAAAGCTTCAAAGAGTTCATAAACCCTAGGTCGGGATTCAAACCCGAGCCTTTAATTTTAAGTGCCATATAATATACGTCGGCAAAATCTCTCTTCGCATAGCGATGTACCTGTTGGTAAGGGGATGTACATTAGCCGTGGAATGATGAAGTACTGGTGAGAAACGCTGGTAGGGTTTTGGGTGAAGTCCACTAACCTACGAGACAAAAACAAACCCTATTGAGTAGCCAGCTCGTAAGCAAGAATAATTAAGGAAAATAGTTTTAAAAACAAAGCTATTATCGATTGGTAAAAGCCTGGGTGTAATACCTATTGGAGAAATCGACCATCATCGAACCTGAAATTAAAACTATGCTATGAGTTAATCTGAAATCGAGCATGAAAGCCTGTAGTTAGTTCTGTAACAAGCAATGGAATTTAAAACCCAGAATAGTTATAACTAAAATGGTGATTACCTGATAATGTTTGTTTGTGACTTTCCTAGCCTAAAATCTCAGCTCCCAGTGTTGATTAAAGAGCCTTTTTGCTCTGTGAGTGTCAACCATCAGTAAAGAGACGAAACTCAGAAGGTTAACATGTGATACAGCTTGAAAAACTTATAGGGAAATGTATTGAGAACTGGAATGGTAAGAAAATCAGAGCGAAGGTTTTAGTGTAACAGTTCCAAGCTCACCTTAAAATAAATTTGTGACGGAGATGCCAAGGAGAAGCCAACTCTGCGAGTGCGCCATGGAGAAATGAACAAACTGAGGATCGACTAGCTAACTGGCAGAAGTCACTGGAGGTTTCCCTCGTGATTTGTGTAGAATCCGAGGGCAGATTAACATCTGTCCTAGCTATTAAAAGCCCAGTACAGCTAGGTTTAATTCCAGTTGACAAACCCTATCACGGCCAGAAGTTAAAGGGCTAAGTGGCCTATTGCAAATCTCAAGAAATCCTCAAACCATAAATTAACCTTGGCGACGGATCCGATGATCGGTTAATATGATATCAACTTTAATGAAGCAGACTGATATATTTAATATGTAATGCTTTAATAATGCTGTGTATTGTGTGTAATGTTTTGTACCAGATCAAAGTTTCATAGTGTATGAATGGTGCGATTAAAACATATAAATAGGAGATTATATTATATTTCAAATGATTTCCAAGGTTTGTAATAATGTTTAAAATCAAGTAGGTCCTTATCATCGGAGCTCGAGTCATGTACATTATGTAATGATCGAATAGTATTGTATATAATATAATATGTTTCGTGAAATGATTTTTTTTTTTTTATGATGGTAAATAATGTTTGGATGAAAGTGACTCTTATACATCAATCTCTTATTTAGCTTGGTGGGTGATTGGGAGTACACTCCAATATATTTTAATTTATTTTGTCATTATTAATTTTTATTCCTCATATCCATAGTTTAACTAAAGAAGATCTACTAAATTCTTTTTTAATAATTAAGATGATTAATAATCAAATCTTAAAAATAATAAATAATAAATTTTCTACAAGAAGTTCAAAATATTGAAACGAATTAAAATTTCATGAACTTTATACTTTTATGAGTAGTCTTTAAGTGAGAATTTTTGGAAAGTTTTCTTGTTTATTCTCCAATATAATTTGTTTAAATTCCATAGGAATTCATTGAAATCAAAAGTTTGACAAGTGAACTCTCCACAGTGGAAGTGCCTCCAGGTTTTTGAGGGTTCTAAATCCATATCTATAATTAAAAAGCCAGTTTAAACAATACCAATCAAGTTTTGCATACATAAATCCATGATAGACTCCAAAAAATCATACTTAAAACCACTCTTTTCTTTTATATATTATCATAATAAAATAACATATACATGTATAGATAATAAATATATTTAAAAATACATTATTGTGATAAAACTTAAATACATAGCACAAATTACTTAACAATATTTTAATTAATTTTTTTTTATTAATAATATTTATTGTGCATTATTAAAAATTAAATACTTAAGACAATATGTTGAAAGCTTCATTATTAATTAAGATGATTATAAATAAAAAATTAAAAACCATTAATAATAAAAAATTTACACAATATTCAAAGTCTTCAAATTAATTGAATTTTCATGAAATTTATATTTTGATTAATAATAATAATAATATATATATATATATATATATAGATATGATTTTAAAGGTGACACAAGAATTACTTACTATTTTTATTTTCTTAATATATTAAATGTTGTTGAAATTATCTAATAAGTTGTGGTATTGAAATTTGAACTAAAATTTAATTTTAATTTTTTGTTTTTTTGTTTTTTTTCATGCTATAACTTAATATCCAAAAGTATTATGCTTAGATAAAAACCCGTCTCTTAAAAAATGTTCCAAAATATGGTTTTAACATCCAATAATTGTTGTTCTCATAGCTAATTTCACAATTAAATTATGATAATTTTTTAAGAAAATTATCTAAAATTTGTTTATTATATAAAAATATAATTTTTGCATTATAAAATAAATAAATATTTTTTTTCCATTTTATAAATTAAAATATAATGTATATTATTTAAAAACAAGATAATTAAATTTTCCCTATTTTCTTATCAGATTTTTAAGCATATTTTTCCTTTCTTGAGGTCCAATAAGCAGCATTGGTCTTAGTAAATGTTAATCATCATCATCATATATATATATATACATGGAGTTGTCTTTAGTGCGAATTTTTGGAGTTTTAGATGCCGAAATCTGGTGAAAATTTTGAGGTAAAATCTTGGTTTTTGTTATTTAAATTGGTTTTTTGACTCTATATATGGATTCAACACCCTCAAAAATACCTAGGACACTTGGAGTGTGCAAAGTTAGCAATCAAACTTCTCTTTTTATAATTATAATTTATAAAAAAATGAAAAATCAATATTTATTTTATTTAAATTGTAATAATAATTTTATAAAAAATTATATCATGATTGAAAAAATTGGTAGATCTAATTAATAATTTTAAAAATACAAATGTTAATAATAAAGTATTAAAAAATTACTATATTTCATTTCCTTTTCTATAGTGTATATTAAAATATTATATATTTATATATACATTTTATTATTATTATCTATTTATATTTATTTTATTTAAATTGTAATAATATTTTTATAAAAATTTATAAAATGATTAATTGATTTAATAAATCTAATTAATAATTTTAAAAATACAAATGCTAATAATAAAGTATTAAAAAATTACTATATTTCATTGCATTTTTTTATGGTGTATATTAAAATATTATATATTCTTATATACCTTTTTTTATTATTATTATCTATTTATTTTCTTTTCTTGTAATAAAAATATGATAATAAGAATAATAATTATATTTCAAATAATATTCCTGAAAAATCACATCATAAATTCTAGAGTCAATTACTTAGACTACTTAGTGTAGTTCATCATCAAGATAAGGATGATTGTGCTCATCCAAAAAGCTTAATCATATATACACTGTACAAATGTGTAATTGTCATTGACAAAAATTCATAAAATAATATAATTTTTTTTTCCTGTAAACTTAGTAGAGCGTTGCTATTTTCTATTCATAAAAACAAAATGCAGGTTATAAAAATTTACCGCTTCTGACCTCAGCCTTCCTGTAGGAAACTAGGTCTGTTGGCCGTCTTAAAGAGTTATAGGCCATCCAAAACTTAAACAACTTAGAGTTGCCATAAAATAATATAATTTTTTTTGTAAACTTGGTAGAGCCTTGCTATTTTCTATTCATAAAAATAAAATGTAGATTATAAAAATTTACAGTTTATGACCTCAACCTGCCCGTAGGAAACCAGGTCTGTTGGCCGTCTTAAAGAGTTATAGGCCATCCAAAACTTAAGCAATTTAAAGCGGTCGCTTACTGTCTTTAAGGGTCTAATATCTATCTTTTCTTCCACAGACATATGAAAAAAGTAAATGTTATCTGTTATCATATCAAAAATATAATATAGGAAAATAAATCATTAGAAGACTCTATAGGAGCCGGATCTTTAACACTTGATCCAAGCATATCAACCTGGTGCATGCTTTGTAACTATCTGTCAATACGTCCGAGTCAGACACTTTGATGATGCTACTGCAAGTTTATCTCCTGGATGTTTCTATGAATATCTGCTAAAGTTGAGGCTACATGCGGGTCTCCCCCTATCTCTTGGACTGAGACACTTTCCTTCACCACAAGACATTTCATTATCCAGTAAGTGCGGATCGAGTGATGGAACAGAGATAATCTGTTGCGGGTATTTCCTGGGTCAGTTACAATGGGGTCCAATTCTTCTTCAACTAGTTCTGCTTTCGCTTCCTCTTTAGCCCTTGCATCCTATTCCCACCAGTGAATCAAAGACTTGATATAACAGGGAGTACCATCCAAATAGGCCTGGAATAATTTCTCCATTACCACTTTACCAGACTTCCAAACTCATTTGGTTGGAGCAGCTTTGGGAGCTTTGGCTTTCCCCTTAGCCTTTCCTTCCTTCTTAGTCGAGTGGTCTTTCACCATTGTCTTTAGACCCCGGTCTTCTAGCAAATTTTTGTATAGGTGAGAATTGCTAGGAAGGCCTGCAATAGTATAAAGCATGGAAATATTAAAGCTACCTAAGATAGAAAGACGAGCATGGTGTTGTCTGGGAGGCACCAAAGATTGGTTGTCTTTACCAGGAGAAATACCAGCTTGTGCTGGACCCAATTTTGACAGATAGGGAGGACACAACCTTACAACAATTAATAATGCCTTGATAGACCAACAAGACACAACATATATCTTCAAGTTATTGGCCATAAACCTAAAGCAGTGGAACAAGCTCATCTGAAACACAGAGCTAGCCTCGACTGTAGAGAAAAATCCCCCCCTTTTTAACAGGATAATCCCATCATAACAACTAACGATAGACCATATAACCACAGTAATGGAACATTTAATAAGTTTAATCAACCAACAAACTAAACTGAACCACTGACCACCCGAGCCATTGCAGTTGAACTTTACAGTCTCACCACTCACAAGAAAATCATTGTAGGCCATACTGTCAATTTCCCATAACTGATAACTACAATACGAATTAGTGACATGCAAAAGTCAGGATAAAGAGGGGTACCCAAGAAGGTTATAATATAAGCCCTCCAAAGCAAGAGGTGGACAGGCAGGATCATGATGACGTCATGCAGGGCCATTATGACACCATGCAGATCCAATACAACACCAAGCGAAAAAACCAAAAGACAGATGGTACAACCATGCAAAGCTAGAAAATAAATCAAAACAGACAAAAGAAACAGAGACAACTACGAAATGAGGAAGTTGGCTCTGAATTTCCCCCTTTGCAGGAAGGGAAGTGGTCAATGTTCCCACCAAAACCCCATTAGTGAAATGCAGGACAGAAAAGTTGTTATCTTCTTCCAAAACCAGATTATCCACGATGAAATTATTAAAAGCCAAGTAATCTAGAGCTATACATTGCATCAGAAACAAGTAATCTAGAAAGACCAAGGCCTTGTTTTTTGGGAACCAAAAACATGTTTCATGGAAAAGGTAAGAGGAGAATTTGATACATACCCTCGCAGATGACACGTTGAAGATGGCAGAGCACTCCCATGACCGCGTAACTACCTTCTACTGCTCTACACTCGAACTATTACCATACACCAGAAAACGGAAAGGAGAATGATCATATGCTGCTTCCACCTCACACGACGTCTATTTCCCCCAAAATTTCCTGAAAAGCCACCTGCCGTGCCTTGTTGTTTGACACTCATCATTAATGTCGTCATTAAGCACCGTGGTTGGAGTCGCCCACCATTGTCAGCTTGCATCATCATTGATGTGGGTTTGACGGTTGTCGTGTGCGCGCTCCACGTACACCTTGTAGAAATTATACATCTTAGATTCACCTGATATAATAATGTACTAAATTTAAATACTAAATCGCTTCTACAAATATTTTGTGGAATTAAAAACACAATCACCAATCACATGAAGTAAAGAAGAATAAAATCAAACACAACACAGATAATTTCTCGGGGAAATCTTGATACTCAAAACCCCACTATCTTCTATTGTATATTCAACATGGATCATGAAACAATTACATAAAAAAATATTCTCACAAGAGCCCTCCAGTACTTAGCTAATTGTCTCACACTGTCATGCAAAAACTGACCAATACTTAGCCAATTTACTACATCCAGACAACTTGCCTTGCTTGCGCAATCCCTGATGAATGCAATCCCTAAAAGATAGGAATTATGGACTTCCTTGACTGCGTAAGTATCATGGGCACTCCAATGGGTGTTTGGTTGCATTTGTGCAACCCAATAATCCTACAGCTGATAGTCAACTTCCCTTTCACCTAGATCTCAACTGGGTCTCCACTGGATCTAACATGCATGCAGCTAATAATAATAAATCATCAGTTGCATGTGAGATCACTGATTGTGAATTAACTAATATTTAATTCACTTGATTTCTCACTAGTGTATCTAAGAGTTACAACTAGCACAACTGAGTTTAAATCACTTAACTGAGTTAAACTGATTACAACCTGCATGAACTAATGCATCACTGCACTTCAAACTCTATTACAACTAGAATTACTCTGCAAGCCTCACCAACTACCTCTAACTCGAAATCCACTAGCTAAATGAGTTTATCACTCTCAGTTAACTATTACAAGTTATTATTAAGAATAGATTACAATTTCTTGTCCATCCTAATTAAGGGATAACTAAAATAGACATGCACCAAAAATTGCACTGTGGGCCCCACCCTAGTGTAGGTGCTTAATGCACTAGGCGTGGGTGTTGAAATTTTATTATTGAATTTTAACACTCCCTCTCAACAAGAAAGGGATTATCCTTCACCCTGATCCTATCTCTATAGTATTCAAATTTTCTCCTGGTGAGCACCTTCGTTAGAATATCTGCATCCTGATCTTTCGTGGGAATTTACTGAAGAAAAATTATTCTTCTTTGCACACAATCTATGAGATGATGGTACCGAACCAATGAATCATTGTTGGATCCATCTAAGAACCAAGCAAACCAACCAAGATATTTCTCATCTAGATAGCCTCACATGAAGCTTGAATTGATACCATGTATTTGCTTCCGCTGAACTGAGTGCCAAAGATCGTTGTTTCCTTCTGTACCAGGAAACTATTTTCAATCCTATGCTGAAGATCCCTCCTGATGTGCTCTTTCTATCTGATGGAATGCCCACCCAAATCTGTATTTGTGAAGCCTTGAAGCTTCACTCCCTCTGTCCGTCTGTACCATAGAATATACCCTGATGTGCCCCTCAGGTATATCAAGACATGCATCTTGGCCTTTCAAAAGAGCTTGGTAGGCTTAACCATAACTTGACTCATCTAGTTAATTGTGTAGCAAATGTATGGTCTGGTGTTCACTAGATACATCGATGAACCAACTAACTTCCTGTAGACAGTAGCATCCACTACCTCTCTAGAAGTAGCATCCTCTTTCCTCCAATTTCCCAGAAGAGGAGTATCCATGGGTTTTCAGCTCTCCATGTGAAACTTACCCAATATATCCTTTGCATACTTTCCTTGAGACACAAAAATTTCACCATCCTGCTGCCATATTTCCAATCCAAGGAAATAATTAAGGAGACACATGTCCTTCATTTCGAACTCCCTTGCAAGATCCTCCTTGCATGAGTGTATCAGCCACTTATCACATGTCAAAATTAGGTCACAACATAAAGAAAAATAATCAATAGCTTACCCTAAACCACAATCTGATACATGTTTGCATATGCTTCACTTTTGGTGAAGCCCTGTCTGGTGAAATAGTTGTCTATTTGAGTGTACCAAGCACGGGGTGCTTGCTTCAGCCCACACAGTTCTCTTTTGAGTCAGCACACATGCGACTCACTATTGAAGATCTTTAAACCTTCAGGATTCTCTATGTACACCTCTTCCTTAATGATCCCATTGAGAAACACAGTTTCCAAATCCATCTGATGAATGCGCCAGCCCATCTACGTTGAGAGTACAAGGATGGATCTTATCAAAGAGTACCTTGCAATAGGTGCAAAAGTCTCATCATAATCTATCCCCTCGATCTGTGAGAATCCTCGGGCCACAAATCTAGCCTTGTATTTCTCCCAAGTTGGTTTTTGCACTGCTTCCTGAAAGGAAGATGGTTTAGCCACAATACATTTGCTCATAAGAGCCATGTATCCAATAAATCGGTTAAGAGACTGTCTCTGTCTGCGCTGTAATGTAGGGGCTCCTACATTCTCCGCAACATCAAGTCTCAATCTATCAGCTTCCGTGGTGTGCCTTCTGCCATTTCTGATGGATAGTTGTGCATGAGTGTTTTTGTCCACTCCATGAACCTCCACATGTGGCTGATCCACATCTTGAGGCTCATCCTTGGGAACCAACAATTCCTCCTTTGCATGCAAGTCCATCTCCCTCTTAAGGGACAACCGCATGGCTTTCTCCTCATCAAATTTTATATCCTGTCACACAACAGTCATTCTGTTGTTTGAAAAATACACACGATAATTATGGGGTGTTTCAGTGTACCCCACAAAAATACCGATCTCAGTTGCCGGTTCCAGCTTCTTCCTCGCTTCTTTGGTCACATGCACATAAACAGATGAGCCAAAATTATTAAAGTGTGAAACATCAGGTTTCTTACCAGTGAAAGCCTCTTCAGGTGTACTCATGCCAAGTATCCAATGAGGACAACGATTCTGCACAAATACTGCAGTGTTGCATGCTTCCTCTCACAGATGAATTGGTAGGCCTTGATCATGCAAAATTGCTCTTACTGCACCCACAATCATTTTGTTCTTTCTTTCTACGACCCCATTCTACTTTGGGTTATGAGGCACTATCAGTTATCTTCGAATTCCTTCTTTGCTTTACAAGTTCTTGAATTCATTAGAGATGTGTTCTCCACCATTATCGCTCCTAAGAGCCTTCACTTGCTTCCCCGACTCTTTCTCCACTAGTGCCTTAAACTCAAGAAACTTAGAGAATGTTTGATCTTTCTTCTGCATGAAGAATATTCAACACTTATGTTAAAATACATCAACACATATTACATAATACTTATGTTTTGATGTAGAAGAAATAGAGAATGGTCCACACACATCTGTGTGAACTCTCTCAAGGATCCCTGAAGCTCTGTTCTCCTTCTCATGAAAGGTGGCCTTTAAATATTTTCCCATAATAAATCCATTGCATGTGTCTGACTGCACAAGTGTACCCTTGGGAATACCAATAAAAATCTGCTACATGACTTTCAAGGCTCCATGGTGAAGATGGCCTAATCTTCTGTGTCATAATTCTCCCTCATCTTGGCTCACCATTTGATTCGTCTTGCCCATCATTTCTGCGTAACCATATACCTCCATGTTGTAGAGATTGTTAACTCAAATCCCTATCATCTCGACTTGTCCTGTTGTTTTGTGTCCCGTGAAAGCTTTTCCTTCACTAAAAACAACATCATAGTCTCTATCCTCCAACATTGTGATTGAGACTAAATTTTTCTTCAAACCTGGTACATGCATTACATATTTTAATTGAAAGGGTTTACCTGACTGCCTCTGGAAGGTAATGGTACCAATCCTGATAGCACTGTACTGCTCATCATCGCCCATTTCAATATGCATCTGGAGATCCTTCTCCTCCAAGTCACTGAAAAGTTCCTTATCTCCCGTCATGTGAAAGGAAGCGCCACTGTCCAAATACCAAACAGATCCCAATGCACTTGACACCATGCATGTGATCAATGAGAAGCCAAGCTCAAATTGTGAGGCCAAAGCCTCACCAGCTACAAATCCTCCAACCTTCTCGTTCTTCTTATTTTGTTGACAGTTAGTAGCAAAATGGCCATGCTTGTGACAGTGAAAACACTTCACCTTGGACATGTTCTACTTTTTTCCATTCTTGGACTCAGATTTAGAATGGAATTTATTCACCTTCCTCTTCTTCGCCTTGGTAGCCAAAGCAAAATCCTCTTCATATTCATTCTTATATGAAGATCCATCTCTGGTGTTCCGTCTGAACTCCTCCTGCACCAAATCTGACCACAGTCGTTCCCAATCTGGAATTTTTTCCCTTCCATTGATAGAGTGTTGATAACTGTGCCAACCCTTGGAACGTCCTAAGAGAGCCAAGATCACCAAATAATCATCGGAGACTGTTATACCAACGCTCCCTATTTCATCCCAACTTTGGACAAACTTTGTTATCTTCCTGAGTTTATCTTTGAGCGCCAATTTCCTATGGTCATTGTTGCTCTAGAATAGATCTGTCAAAGCCTTCCACACTGCATATGGTGTGGCTTTCCCATGGAGGCTTGAGACAATGTGGTCTCGTACTCCCTCCAACAGGATCCTCCTCACCTTTGCCACTTTCTTTTGCCATGCATCAAGATTTGCAGCATTTGTCACAACGGGTTTAGGAACATCATTGTCAATGAATTCCTTCAAGCTATTGTCTTCGAGTACTACCTCCAACCTATCCTTCCAAGAAATATAGTTTGAGCTGCCCTCGAGTGCATGCTCCAACCTCAAGCCATTGAAATCCATTTCGATCTTGAATCAGCTGTAGCACCAAGAAAGTATTTCTGCAAATTCTAATTCTATCCAGTCACAAACTCAACTCCTCCTTCACAATTGTGATTTCATGTGCTCTAATACCATGTAGAAATTATAAAACATACATGTATATCAATGTACTAAAGTTAAATATTGAATCGCTTCTAAAAATATTTTGCGGAATTAAAAACATAATCGCCAATCACATGAAGTAAAGAAGAATCAAATCAAACACAACATAGATAATTTCCCAGGGAAAACTTGTTGCTAAAAACCCCACTATATTCTATTCTATATTCAGCATGGATCATGAAACAATTACATACAAAACCATTCTCACAAGAGCCCTCCAATACTTAGCTAATTGTCTCACACTGTCATGCAAAAACTAACCAATACTTAGCCAATTTACTGCCTCCAGACAACCTGCCTTGCTTGCACAATCCCTTATGAATGCAATCCATAAAAGATAGGAATTATGGCCTTCCTTGACTGCGCAAGTATCATGGGCACTCCAATGGGTTTTTGGTTGCATGTGTGCAACCTAATAATCCTACAACTAATAGTCAACTTCTCTTTCACCTAGATCTCAACTGGGTCTCCACTGGATCTGACATGCATGCAACTAATAATAGTAAATCCTCAGTTGCATTTGAGATCACTGATTGTGAATTGATTAATATTTAATTCACTTGATCTATCATTAGTGTATCTAAGAGTTACAACTAGCACAACTGAGTTTAACTCACTTAACTGAGTTAAAATGATTACAACTTGCATTAACTAATGCACCACTGCACTTCAAACTCTGTTACAACTAGAATTACTATGCATGCCTCACCAACTACTTCTAACTCGAAATCCACTAGATGAATGAGTTTATCACCCTCAGTTAACTATTACAAGTTATTATTGAGAATATATTACAACTTATTATCCATCTTAATTAACGGATAACTAAAATAGACATGCACCCAAAATAGCATTGTGGGCCCCACCATAGTGTAGGTGCTTAATGCACTAGGCATGGGTGCTGAAATTTTCTTGTTGAATTTTAACACGCCCTCCACGTCCACACATAAGACTCATTGGGACGCCAGTTGGCACCCCGATCGGGTGTTTTGGTATGCATTGTTATCCCGATCCCGGTTTACTATCTCTTGTAGATCTGCAAGACCTGAAACCTGTAAGGTTTTCTCCCATGAATTATCCATGACCATGTCCTAGTTATTTCAATCCCAATTTTCAAGGAGATCGACTGCGTCATTGCTTGATTGTGTAACATGGGACGGGGTTATGTAGCTTTTGTGCACCATAATCTCATTAATCTCCTAGATCAGTCTGGTTATTCACCAACTGCTACTAATATTTTCCTAGCACGCTATTTTCTGCAGCTTTTGGAGAATACTAGTGACCATAGCCGAATATCCTTCCACCTCGAGTCGATGATACTGTTCTCTAATTTCAATTATTAAACCCTGCTCTGTGGCATTTAGTTCAACCTCATTATTACTAGCATGACCCAGATCCATGGCGTAAGTTCTTAGAACCTGGCCCTGACAGTCTCGAAAAATCCTCCCTACCCCTGCTTGGCCTGGGTTACCCTTCGAAGCCCCATCATAACTTAGTTTAATAAAACCTTGTTGAGGAGGTATAAACTTATCCTTAACTTGATAGCCAATTTGTTTGCGTTTCCATGAAGTTGGTGCCAACATCTGTTCCTTAAGATTTAACTGTGTGAGGATCCATGCCTCCCGACCTTGTGCTATCCAATCCTCCTGTGCCCATTTTTCAGCTTGGATACTCTCCCTTATGTTTTTAATTATGGTTTCCATATTTCAGTGGGTCACCTTTTCTCATCCCTGAACGTTCTACTATTCCTCTCCTTCCAAAATTCCCAAAGCAAGAACTTGAACGACATTGACCAGCCTCTGTTTACAACCGGGCTCTGGTATCCTCCTCGTCTCCAATTTTCAATTGTGTGTTGGATGCTTACATTATTTCTATTGGTTTGCTGGAATAAAGTAGATATTTTTTACGACATAAGGTCAGCAACATGGAAACTGTTGAGACGGTGTTCTAGAGTTTCAATGTTCTCTCCACACATCACAAAAACCGAGGGGCCAAGAATCCCTCGTCTCTACAATTGGTCACAAGTAAGTATTATGCCATGCCCAACAACCCATAAAAAATATTAAATTTTGGGCCAGTGTTTACTTGACCAGATTTTTTTCGATAGTTTGTTATTTGGAGGTTGTACATTGTTAGCTTTTATTTTATAGGCTTCTTGAGTTGTAAACATGCCTTTAGTGTTGTAACCCCATCATAGGATGTCACTCCCAGTGAGTATAGGTAATTTCATAGATTGCAGTTCTTTCTCCAGGTTTCGCCATTGATGTGTGTCTGGGGCATGTTTCCAATGATGCTTCTGCTTCCACCTCCTCCAATACTGATCATTCTGTTCCTCCCAATAGTGATCTATCGATTTGGTATTTTCTTGATTTGTAAATAGGAAAATTTCCACTAGATCAAGCCTACTATATAATTTTTCTCTCTATTGTCAAGAGTCCTCCCAAAACCGGGCTTTGTTACCACCTCCTCCCAAAATAATATAATTGAACATTAGTAAATTATTAAATAAAACAACATAATCAAAGTCAACAAAAAAAATAACAGAAAAGGAAGATAAAGGTTAAAATAAAAGCAAGAAATAAATAAAACCAAAAAATAAAAATGATAAATGACCCACAATAGTTGGTTCGAAATGTTGACCAAATCCTAATGATGTGATTAATTCGAAAGACATTCATCTACATTATGAATCACAAAAGTCTTAGATACAACAATATAATTCATACTAACATCAAAATTAACTATATTACTATTTAAATAAAATAATATCAATGATAACAAATAAAAAGAAAGAAAATAAATCAAAGGTAAAAACTAAACTCAACTCACAATAAAATTTATAGAAAACAATAAATTAAAAAATAATAAAATTCCTAAAACAATAATAACTAACTTAAAAATAAAGACCAACACAATTAACCAACAGAAGGGACCCTAAATAAATAATATCAAATAATAATAATACATCCATATATAAATATACCTAAAACCAAAACAGCAACAAAGGAAATCAAATAAAAGAGAAACATAAAGCCATAGAAGGAGGGAAGAAACTAAAACTAGGAGCAGAGCGCAGGAATCCAACTACTGCTAATTTTCCACCCATCGTCACTGTTCAACGTATGAGACCTTTTTTCAATCTCAGCAGCTTCCCTAAATTTCTGGTGATGGAATTGCTCAACCCTAGTAATGGCTTCTGAGTCTTCCAAACAAAAGTGGTGATTAGTGTTCCCAGCGTGTTCTGCAATAGCTGAGGACTGAGTCCTACAATGCCTAAGATCAACAACATGCTCTTGAATCCTCTTACTTATAGAACGATCAGTTTCTCCAATGTAGGGAATCCCACAGGAGCATGGGATCAAATAGACGCCTTTCATGCACTTTGGGTCCAAAGGGTCTTTAGCAGATCTAAGGGAACAAAAAATGGTGTTCAGTGGTCTAAAAATAGAAGAGATCCTATTTTTCTTTAAAATCCGAGAAAATTTGTTATTTGTACCATGGATAAATGGAAGCTGAATGCCACAAACTACCTCATTAAGCTATTTTTTTGGTTTAGGACCTCTTCTTGCATTTAGGAAAGCCTTAAGACCTTGACGCTTACTATATCCATTATTCTCAAATAATCTAAGAAGATGGGCTTTCTCACCCTCCAAGTGCTCAACATTTGAAACCCTAAGAGCTCTAGTGGCCAAGGTGTTGAGAACACCAACCTTTTGAGCTGGAAAATGATGAGAGCTAGCGTGAAGATACTGCTCCATGTGGGTTTTCTTTCGATAGACTTGGTGCGAGAAAGAGCCATCATCATTCCTCGAAATGAGCACGTCAAGGAAAGGGAGACTATCGTCAATCTCAATTTCGATAGTGATCTTAATGGAGCTAGATTGATCATTCAAATTTTGGTGAAAAGAATCCAAATTTTGACGACCATGAGATCAGTTTATAAAGGTGTCATCCACAAACCACTTCCATATCTCAGGCTTCAAAGGAGTGGAAGCCAAAGCCTTCGATTCAAAATCTTCCATAAAAATATTGGCAACCACCGGGGAGAGAGGAGACCCATGGAAACACCACTAGTTTGTTTATAGTACTCCCCTTCAAAGCTAAAAAAGTCGAGGTAAGACATATTTCAACCAACTTAGCAGTTTTTGGATCCGTGATGCGATTGATCACATCAGCCGCCTCTTTAATCGGGATATTGGTATATAGCGAGACCACATCAAAGCTAACAAGAGTATCATTCGGATCTGTACTCAAGTTCTTTAACTCATTGTCAAAGGCGAACAAATCCTTCACAAAAGAATCAGAATGACCAACTAGAGGTTGAAGCTTACGAGCTAAATACTTCACCAGGAGATAAGTGGGCCCACCAATTGTATTAACAACAGGTTTGAGGGGAACCCCATCTTTATGAATCTTGAGACATTAAATTAGTACATAAATATAGAAAATGAATATAAATATCTTTTGTATTCTTTTTACTAATAAACTATGTATAAAACTATGAAAATCCAAATTTTAAAAAAGATATTCCACTAATAGACATTACCAATATGAATTTTACAAAATCCTTAACTATGAGAAAGCGTTCACTAATTACTACACTTATCATTGTATAATGTGGATGTTCTTAAGGATTAAAAAGTGAATGTTTTATAATTTGAATAGTTATTATTAAAATTTAATTATATGAAAATGTTTTTTTTTTTCCATTGAATTTTGAATATAAATTTAAAACAAGTTTTTGAAAATTATTATTAAGTTTTGATTTTGAATAATTTTTTTTTTTTTTTTTTTAAACAATTTAAAAAATATAATCCTAAAAAATCAAAATAATAATAATAAACAATTTTTAAAAATAAATAATATTTTAAAAACGCATAATAAATAATTTTGAATTTAGTATTATGTATATTTATAATACTTTGGGTCACTAGATATTTACAACTCTGCCGTGAGGATAATTCATTCTGCTTTTGTCATCCCTCGATTAATAGAGCGGGGATGCAGCGGTGCAATGACGCCAACCTACAAATTCATATAAAATCTAAGGTGTACTTTGTTAAAAACAAAAATGTTGTTACTACGGTCCCAGCTAATGGTTTCAACCGATTGCTATGTCACTTACAATGACATAATAATGAGTAAAACATTTAAGCTTGTGAACCTCTCTCGTGTTTTAATTAAATATGTAATCTAAATAATCAAATTTAAATAATAATTATTTAAAAAAACATAATCGATAACACACTTAAACTTCTCCTTACCCTTCATGTCAAACAAATTCAGTGAACCGTGCAAGTAATTTCTTTAATGCCTTTAAGTCGTAACATTCCCCACAATAAAACGTTTTATCTAAATAATATTAAAATTTATTATTATTAAAATAGCTAGATACTTTTGAGAAACTACTTAAAGGAGCATTTTTCCTTTTTAAATTATACATAAAAATAAATAAAAAATATTTGAAAGCAACATATCTCTCTCCAACGCATTTTTTTGTATACCATTGCGAAAGATGTCAATAAAGTACAATTTTCCTCGAGCAAATTTGCACCTGCTAGCTATACTAGATCTCATTGCAACTATTTTATTTTTCATTTTTTTCTTATAAGGACTTGGTTGATCCTTTACAAACTTAATGTTTTCATATAAGTTATAGCTCTCACTCATTTGGCGGTAAGGTTTGATATTCATATGTCTATTGTCACACTTGAGATATTTATCCAAGCTCTAAACCCTAAACAAGGGTTTCTTCCTTATAAAGAATTCTCTCGAATTCTCGTGCATACAACTCTCAAGATCCTCAAAAATAGTGTGACGCCCAATCAAGGGTTCCTATGCGTCGAGTTGAGATCAATGGTTTAAAATATAAATGGTGCTTAGAGAAACTACCCTCCTCTGCTCCCGATGCTACTCTCGAATCATTGTGCAATTGCCGACATGTAGGTTTAGCTATGCAATCCTACGTTAGGGTTTTGTATTCAATGGATTTTCTTCACCATGAATTTGACCTTGGAGGTTTCCATTTCTTCGTTATACTACGGTGATTTTTCCTACACCTAAATTTGTTCAAACCCTTCAATTTTCCATGCTTATCGCTTGGAATTTAAAGGGATTATAGACATGTTGCAGGTCCATCCACCGCTCAGGCTTCCTCGGGAATCTTATAGTAAAATTCCCCTTATATTATTTTGTTAATTCCAGGTATGACTTTTCTCACTTTGGGAGTAAATAAATTATCTTCTTTTCTATGAAAGTTGTTGGTGGTTGTGTTGAGGGTGGCTGCAATCATTAGGGAAATTTTGAGGTCTAAAATGGTCCTCCTAAGGAAATTATAAAATAATAGCACAGAAATAATAAAATAAGATTAGATTACATCATCAAATTTTAGAGGGAAAAAACAAAAACTATTTTTTTCAACTCGTATTTTCAACTTGTCTCCCTATGGGTTTACTCAAATTTCGAGCGAAAACACTCATTGGATCCAGAATTTGATTTATAATCCAAGGAGTACCCATGTTCCATACTTTCTATGGACCCCCTACATAAAAAATAAGAAATACTTAAAAAATGTGATTGCAATCACGTTTTTCATGTATTTCTCATTTTTCCTATAGCATGGTTGATCGAAAGCATGCAACATGGGTACTCCTTGGATGAGGAATTAAAATTTGCATGCAACGAGCACTCCCGCTCAAACTTTGAGTAAAAACTTAAGGAGATAAGTTGAAAAAACGAGTTGAAAAAGTAGTTTTATTACTTTATTATTTTTTAATCTTTTAAATTTTTTTACTCCAAAAATGGTGAATCATCCCCCATGTTTGACATCATCATCTTGAATCCTATTAGTTCATATGCATTTTATTTTGGTTGTATAATTTTCTTAGGAGACCTATTTTAGACCTAAAAATTTCCCTAATGACATTGATACCCTTGTTACATGTAGGCCTACATGGCGACAAGAGGTCCAACATAGGTACGCGAGTATTCCTTTTACAAAATTTAACTCTAGAAAATTGTCTTCTTTAGTTGCACACCCAGAATAGTCTAACTCATTCCACCAATGCAGTGAATGTATGTCTACATGTAAATTTCCAACTGGTTCGTTTGAGAGTTTTCTAACATTCCTCGACGTCTCTCAAGCTTATACAAGGTTCTTATTTTCTCCATATGCTAATTTCGACCTATTTTCTCTGGTGACTGTCGTTTAAAGTTTAGTAAATTAAGTTGAGGATTGTCTAGATATTCAGAGTTCCATGTTATCTTATTGTTATTATATGTGGGGACTTATGATGCTTCAAGCCAATTTGATAATATTGGCTCGCGTCACTATGAGGTTCCTTTGTCTAGTTACACAAAACCCCTATTATTCTCAGTGTATAAGTGAATACATATATAAATAGTTGGCATGTATACTTATTATCTGAGAGGGTTTTCGACCCATTTACGTCTAGATTTGATTGTAAAGTTTATATATATATAGATATATATATATATATATATATATATATATATATATATATATATATATATATATATATATATATATATATATATATATATATATCGTCTCTTTTGAATTTTATCTTAATATAATGTTTATTATTGTTACGACATGTGTAAAAGAAATATTCTATAACAAGGTTGCCTTCTATGTATATTTTCTTTGTATGTACTCAATGGTTTTCTTGGCTCTGCGATAAGTTTTGATGATGTTTTATGAAATTCTGCCTTACCTGTCGAAAGGGTTTTTCCAATTAGTTTTATGGTTATATCAACACATGCATAATGATAGTTCTTAATTAACATCATGGAAGTCTACTCATAATATTAGAGGGATTTGTTCTTTGTGTTTATTGGTTGCTCTAGATACATGGTGTTTATATGGTTGATGACTTACTCGTGCAAAATTACAAACATTGTTTTATTATATCTATTTTTTTTTGTTTTCTAGATGACTAGACTTTGTCCTTGCTCAATTTATAATATTTCTATTTCAAATTGTTGCTATTTTATCTCGGTTTCTTAGTAATTACTATCATAATATACTTAAATGCGCATAAATATAAAGCACACTTCCATTGTTAACTAGTGTTCAATACAAATTACTTTCTCTGTAGTTCATCTTTCTACTGTTATGTAGTTTTAGTTTCCTAATTTTGGAGATTTTAAGGGACTAATTCCACAAGTTGTTGGTATATTGGATTGATATGGAAGCTAACCCAAAACATTCCAGCAAGTTGTTTAGAATTTCCACTATTTATACAAAATAAAAAAACAGCTAATAGATGATTAACACATTTTCCAGTTTTTCTTTTTTGTTTGTTTGTTTCTTCTTAGTCTGAGCTCTAAGGAAGCTAGACTATTCCGTGGCCGTTTATTTCATCAAGTGGGAAGGGAACTAACCCAACTCCTATCAGAGCATGCTAATCTTTCTTTTCGTTGGTTTATTAAACTTAGTTTTCACTTTTTAGTTTCCACTTTGTACGTAATTCCATTAATCATTTTGTAACATAACATACTTATCTTTCCAGAATCATGCCAATACTTCACCAAACCTGATCACAATCCTGTGATATAAAGGAAAACATAGTTCATTTATTTAATACTGATCTATTTTTCTGCTTATTCTGGTGGACCATAAAACCACTGGGAATGCAACACTCCACCCAAATATGATATCAGTCTTTAATACTATATCCCCCCCAAACCTGCTTCACACCCATAGTAGTTTCACAACAATAATCAGTACATAATTATTTTCCCCAAGGGCTATTTGAATTTTGATCCCAACCAGAATTGGCCAAGGGTTTAAAATATGAGCATCCAAGCTTTAGGTGGACTCCACTGGCCAACCAAATTTAGAGTCCCTTCATGGCAATGTCTTCTCAAGCTTATGCTATTCTCTTTTTTTTCCTCTCCCTCTACCTCAGGTTCCTCATCCCTATTGGCTTTCTTTTATGGAAGTTTTTGTTTCTGCAACATTACTTCTCTCTAATCTAGGAGACGTAGGGGTTCGATCATAAATTCTCCATTTGACTCAACCTATATCCACATTCATTAAATCATTGTTAGTCTTTGTTACTAACAAATTTTATAACACATATATTGATATGTATTTCATAAATTATTTACTTGTATTTCCTACCAATCAATGATATGTCAAGGATCATAAATATATTTTTTCAACAATGAAACATGAAACACATTATGAACATGTATGTGGCTAGGAAAATCTAGCTAATAAGCCACAAGCCCAATGCGGGCCAAGATCTAAAAAGGAACAAAAAATTTGGGAGCTAGTTTGGAACAACCTCCCCAACGCAAAGTGGTCTTCTTAGGTTTTACTCTTACATACACATGGTCCCCTAATTGAAATTCACAATAACTTCTCTTTTTATCAGCATAAGTTTTATTTCTATTTTGGGAAACTTTCAAGTTCACCCTTAACTTTCTCACTACTTCTTCCATTTCTTTCATCATATTAGGTCCTAACATCAGTTTATCGTCTAGATCAATCCACTGGAAATTATGTCTTTGAGTACTATATTTACTCGTTCATTCTTACCATCTGTTTGAGGGTGGTATGTTGTACTAAACTGTATCTTAGTACCTAATCCATCAAACAGATACTTCCAAAATGTAGATGTAAATTTCATATCTCTACCAAAGATTACCACTTTTGTTATCCCATGCAACTTGAAAAATTTATTTCATAAATATGATAGCAATTTGAATTGTTTTATAAGTAGATTCCACTAGGATAAAATGGGTATATTTACTCAATTTATGCACTACTACCATTATAGAATCATTTTGTTTCTTCGTCTTAGGTAGGAAAGTAATGAAATCAAGTGTGATAATCTCCCATTTCCATTCGGGAATAGGCCAGAGGTGAAGTAATCTAGTTGGCTGTTGGTGTTCTGTCTTCACCTATTGGCATTCTAAACAATTAGCTACATATTAAGCCACTTCCTTCTTCATGCCCAACTATAAGTACTCCATGCTCAAAGCAGTGATTAGATTTTGATAGTCGAGATGAGAAACATAAGGGATTTTATGGTACTCACTTAGAATTAATTGTTTGATGCTTATATACATTCTATCTCAATAAATCAACATGTTTTCTATATTTACCTCATATCCAAGTTGTCGTTCACTGCTATTTTGGGTTCTTGCTTGCTTCCAGAAGAACTAGTATTTAGGATCCCTTAGATAAACCTCTTTAATATACTCTTTAAAGGAAATTTCCACTTCACTAAATGAAATTTCATAAACAAAATTCAATTTCCTGTTCAAGGCATCTACTACTTGATTCTCTTTACCTTTCAAATGTTTATTTTCAAATTCAAACTTGCTTAGAAAATCAATCCAACGTTCTTGTCGAGAATTCAAAGTAGGTTGTTTAAAATATTTCGCTAAACTGTTGTGATTTGTCATCAATATGAATATTTTCCCAAACAAATAGTGTCATCATATTTTAAAGGCGTGAATTATTGTTGTTAACTCCAAATTGTAAACTAAGTATTTATGTTCATGTTCCTTCAATTTTCGAGACTCATAGGCTACAAATATGCCCTCATGCATTAGTACTCCCCCTACGCCCTCTTTACAGGCATATGTATAGATAATAAAGTCCTTATATGAGTCAATAATTCTCAAAATGGGGGAAACGATAAGTAAGTGTTTTAACTAGTCAAAATTGTTTTGACACTCAAATGTCCACTTGAAATTTCTTCCCTTCTTTTGTAAACAGGTAATGTGATAAGCCACCTTTGAGAATCCTTCAAGAAACCACCTATATTATCTATCAAACCCCATAAAATATCTTATATCAGCTACATTCTTAGGCACAATCCATTCCATTATAGTTTTTATCTTCTCAGGGCCTACAACTATTCCATCTTTCACTAGAAAATTTGCCCCAATTTCTCACAGCCACTTCATCGCTATTCTGACACATAGGTGTCGCAAGAGCGACAATTTGAGGCTAGGAAAAATGTGGTTAGCCATTACATCGCAATTCCGACACTTCAAGAAAGCGTCAAAAGAGCGACACTTTTCCGACGTTTCCAGACAACTGTCGCGCTTCTGACATTTTCCAAACCGTCGCTCTTCCTACGTTCTTCAAAATGTCGCTCTTCCGACATTTTCGAAACTGTCGCTCTTCCGACGTTCTTTAAAATTTCGCTCTTCTGACATTTTCGAAACCATCGCTCTTCCAACATTCTCCAATCCGTCGCTCTTCTGATGCTCTCCAAACCATCACTCTTCCGAAGTTTAAAAATTTTCACACGACTGTCGCAATTCTGATGAAATGTCTTCCGAAGTTATATAGCGTTGCTCTTCCGACGCTTAGGAAACGTCACTTTTTCAACGAAAAAGTAATAATATTTAAAAAAGAACTGACGCTCTTCCAACGCAAATTTCTTCCGATGCTTATGAAACGTCACTCTTCCGACGCTCATGAAACGTTGCTCTTCTGACACTTCTGAAACGTCACACTACCGACGCTTTTGAGACGTCGCTCTTCCGACGTCTATAGCGTTGGTCTTCTGACGCTGTGATACAATTATTTAAAAAATAAATAAATATACAAATAGTCGGTCTTCTAAAGTGTAGGTCTTAGCACATTGGTTGTTCAATCTATATCCTTAAGCCAAGCATATGTGCTTCTAACCAAGTGCTAGCGCATTGTGATCTCCTAGCCTCTAAATCATTAACTCAATGTTTCTATCCCATGCGCTCAGTTTCTAGGTACTTGTAATATTTAGTATATTAGTGTATCATCTTCTACTAAGAGAATGCATCTAGTTACAAGGAAATGAATTATAAGAGAGATAGTTGAAAGAAGTATTGAAGGCATGGCGAACAGTCTAAAACCTAATGTACCAATCTAGACTCTGGCACACTCTAAACTAGAATTCTTACAGGAAAACCAATAAATTGGCCAGTAAGAATTCATTGTTTTTCAAGTTATTTCTTTTTGTCAATTTTCAATAATGACTTGAGGACAAGTCAATGAATCAATGGGGGAGAAGAAACAATGAATTTTCTCTATTCATCTCCTCATTCTCAAAATTTCAATAAGATATTTGTTTTAGTAATTGATTGTTTCAATAAGAAGGAGCTGTTTTGTTCTAATCAGCAAAGGGACCTGTTTAAGAAAAAATGTGCAGTGGGACCTGTTTAAACAAGATTATGAAGAGGGACCTGTTCAAAGGCTACATCAATGACACACAAGGCAACAACAGAGGGACCTGTTCAAAGACTGCATCAATGGCACACAAGGAAACATCAACATATTTCAAGGCTGCATCAACAATTTTCAAAGGTTGCCTATCAAAATTTAAACATGGTTGCATCAATATGTTCTACAACACCAAGAAGGATAGAAGCTGCATCAACATGAATTTTCAAATTTCAAGGGACCTGTGTATGCTCATTTTCAAGGAACCTGTTTAGAAGACAAATACCAATCACACCTACACAAAGCCAACCATTTACACCTGCAAAGAAGCAAAATTAGGATTATATTAACCAGCAAGTGTAAAGGACTATAAGATTTTTGTTTTTAATACTTAAATTCCTATGATTATTTTAGTGTTAAATAATTAATTCATGGTTACTTATTAATATTAGTTTCATAACCTATATCAACCTATACCATTACTCCATTATTTCTTAACCTATGTTACCACTCTCAAAAACCATAAACTATCCTATATGCCTTTATACCCCTCATGCCTATCTCTATATCAATTTCATAACCCTAGCCTATCTCTATATGCCATCTCTATCTCTATATCACTACTACTTCTATATCTTACCACTATAAATCTTAACCTATCTCTAGCTATACCCCTTAAACCTTTTCAAAAAATAAAAAAAAAAAACCTTTCAAATCAACCTCTACCAGCAAGTACCAACGAGTCTATAAGGCCTCTCCGTGGCCTTATTAGACACCAAATGAGAAGACATCTATTAAAAGAATACTTCCACATTGATTTTGATTCATTATGCCCACTGCCAGCCAGTAAAAACGGTCTCCATGGCCTTTACTAGACAGATACACCACTAATGAACGTATTCACCGTAGCTATCATTCCATTGAAACATGACTTGCATACTCTGTAATCACGATTGCAACCATGCCTACGTACCCTGCAAACAAGACTACGGTTTCTGCTAATAAGACCCTATCCTCTGTGCCATAATTATATCAATTCCATTTCATGATAGCAGGCTAAAATTTTGAGTTTTTCCAATCACAAAGGTTGACACAAGTCCGAATTTAGGTGGTTAAGTTAGGGCTATGTGGTTTAAAAATAGAAATACTGAGAATATAGTTTAAAGACATCTGCCAGGATACATTGCTTGGAAAAAGGGAGAAAAATAGGCATTGAGGATTATCCAAAACAAGAAGGTCAGCCCAGAAATTCAAGGACAGCTCAGAAATTCGAAGTCTGCTCAGAAATTCAAGGACACCTAGAAGAACGCAATAGAAGAGGTAATAGTTAAAAACCCTGGTTAATTTTTTTTTAATAATAGAGCATAAGAAGGTAGGGTTAGAACAGAGAGATTTTAATGGAAAATAGGGCAGAACTAGAAAAGTTTGATAGTTCAAAATTTCATGAAGATTGTGTCAAAATATTAAGAGAAAAATAGTGGCTACCCTTCTTAGAAAAATTCAATGGGTATAATGAAGAAGTCACAAAATAATTTTCTTCTTCGTTCACTGGAGAAAAAGCCACAGTAGGGAGTCTTTACTTCAGGGTTTCAGAAGACACTATAACCCAAATAATAGATATCAGTCTAGAGGGTGAGAAATACTTTAAAACAAAGTAATTCAAGGAAAAATCATGGACACAATTCATGTCTAGATCAAGAGTGTCTTCAGTAAATTGGAAAATAGGAGTTCCTAAGAGTTGGCTTATTCATCCCTAGGATGAAATGGTCTATATCCTTCAAAATTTTATCACATGTGAGGGCAAATATAGTATAGTTTATTTGTATAATATAAATATCTTGTTGCATTTGAAAGGGGAATGTACCATCAATCTACTTATTTCCTTTTACAGAGCTTAACCAAAATGTCAAAAACTATTCAGAAGCAAAAAGGTAATATGGATAAAATTTTATGTCATTTTGGTTTGATAAAATTTTTGATTGAGTCTGAATTACAAAAGACAGGGATGTCATGGAAGGGATTTTTAATCTCCAATGGAATCAAAACTAATGAATAAGAATAGGAAAAACAAGGGAGCACAAAATTCATAGTTGATGCGATTGAAATAAATGATGAAACTCCTAAATTGACATCAAAAACTATTGCCTAGCCTAGTAGCAGTGTAAGAACAAGAAAGATGAGAGAGGAAGATGCTAAGAGAGTTGAAAAAGACAATTTTTTTACCACCTATACAAGAAAATCCAGGAGGATAAAAGGTAAGACAATGCAAGAAAATGATGACCTACAACCAGAACAGGATGTACAGCTAGAACAGGATGCAAATATACAGGAAATGGAAATTGAAAGCAATAAGGAAGAAGAAAAAGAGCAAGCACCCTCAAACAGAAAGCAGAAGCAACTAGAGAGGAAGATTGAAGACTTACAACAAGAACTAAGGGAATCATACGTATTAGAAAGATTTGTGAAGAAAGAGAATGAAGCACTGAGAGAAAAAAGCAAGAAAATTCAAAGGAAAAATGAAAAATTGAAGAAGAAAGTAAGAAAACTCAAAGCCAATCAAATTGAAATCTGTAAATGGGATGGAAAATGGTATAGACAGAAGAAAGCTCTCAAGGCAAAGTACAAGAACATGAAGAATGAATATCAAGCTCAGAAGAATGTAGATGTTTTATTGCAAGCAGAAGAAGTAGCAAACATAAGAAGTTCATTAGGTTAGCACGAGGACATGCAAAGTCTTGTGTTTGGGGGAGATGTTGGTATCATTTCATGGCCTATCTTTTTATCCAAAAATCTCATCATTATCCACCATTTTCCTTACTAAACCTTCATAAATTCCTTATATCCTATTGAAATTGAATAATATAGTATCATAATTGTTATTTTTCCATTGAAATCAATTTTGGGAATTTTCGTGTTAAAAACTAAAAATTTTCAAGAAATTACAGGATCTGGTAACTTCCTATAAATGCTTTATGTTATGACATGTAGCATGACAGGTAGACCAAAATTAAGGATGAGGGCTTAATCTAGAATGTACACCGATGGCGAATAATCTATTCAACCTCATATTCGAAGTTCCTAAGTAGCCGGTCAACGTTGGTCAAACCCAACCATTTCAGTAGAAAAATCTTGAATCATAAATGAACAGACTTGATATTTTTCTTTTATTTATGGATTTAAACCAATTCAACTTCTTTTGGAAGTCAGTTAGGATTTTGAGGAACGAGAATAACCTCCTTTTGTTATGTAATTCATGATAAATAGTTAGAGGAAAAGATATTGAAGGCTAGTTAATAAGTAGAGAGAGACATACAAAGACATGAGATTTATGTGCCAAGCTTCAAACTCTGTTTTTATGTAATTGATTTCTAGACTTCAATAGAGACAGATATTTAGTTCTTAATGGTGTTACCGACTAGAATTTTCTCCATTTGAAGTTACTCCAAGTGTGCTTGCAACGTGTGGGGGGCCCCCATGCAGTGCTAGTACACTTTATTGATGTTTTCCTTTACATCTACATATTCATATCTGATAGTACATTTTCACTTAATTCTAATGTTGTAAGTTCATGAATCTTGATTAGAAGTGTGTTTATTGTTTCAGTTATCATTTCTGCTTTATGTTCATGGTTATAATTGAAAAATTCAATTACTAGATTAATGAGTAAACCTTGTCAGAGGATTTAATTGTTGATTGAATTCGAAATTATTACATTGATCTCTGTTTTTAAATGAGCTTGATTTAAGTATGCTGATTTGAAAGAGACTCTGTGAGTTGAGTCCTTGTAAGAGGACTAGGATCTCAAACAAACCATAGGAATTAGATAACTTCTTTTAGTGTGTTAATCTAAGAAATTGGAAGAGATTCTGTGAGTTGAAACCTTGTAAAAGGACTAGAATCTCAGAAAACCATAAGTACTTTGTTTTTAGGAAGATAGATCTATTTTAATTGGAGAGGTGTTTAAGTGTGTAAGGAACCAAAGGGAAATCTCTTGTAAAAGGGTATTGGATCCTGATGCAAAAAACCCTCATTCAGGAAATTAAATCCTTTTAGGTCTATATATATTAGACAAGTATCTCTAATCTTACCTACTCGGGTTGACAAGAAATGAAAGCCTAATCTACAGCAGTAGAATAGACCAAACAATCATTAGAAGTGCTTACCACATATCAACCTCATGACCATAATATGTACTATATGCTCCCAAAGCCTGAATAATATCTCTATTCAAGATTCTATGTTGGCTATGGGAAATTCATGAAAGATATTCTCAAAACTTGGTGGCAAGAGTTGAGAAAATTTTCCCAAAATCCTGACAGTATTTACAAAACCAAATCATTGAAGAAAATGCACCGATATTTTATGGCTATGTGTTTCAAGTTTTATGATAGTTATTTTGGGTATGTATAAATGTTAAGTGATCTAGATTCCATAGAGTTTCATGCCATTATCTAGTGCTACCTTGCATAGAGACTTTAGGATGGATATTGCAATGCATTGAATCTCAAAGCATGATCATTAGAAGTGCTTACCACATATCAACCTCATGACCATAATATGTACTATATTCTCCCAAAGCCTGAAGAATATCTCTATTCAAGATTCTACATTGGCTATGGGAAATCCATGAAAGATATTCTCAAAACTTGGTGGCAAGAGTTGAGAAAATTTTCCCAAAATCCTGATAGTATTTACAAAACCAAAGCATTGAATAAAATGCACCGATATTTAATGGCTATGTGTTGCAGGTTTTATGATAGTTATTTGGGGTATGGATAAATGTTAAGTGGTCTAGATTCCATAGAGTTTCATGCCATTATCTAGTGCTACCTTGCGTAGAGACCTTAGGATGGATATTGCAACGCATTGAATCTCAAAGCATGATCATTAGAAGTGCTTACCACACATCACCATAATATGTACTATATGCTCCCAAAGCATAAATAATTTCTCTATTCAATATTCTATGTTGGCTATGGGAAATCCATGAAAGATGTTCTCAAAACTTGGTGGCAAGAGTTGAGTAAATTTTCCCAAAATCCTAACAGTATTTACAAAACCAAGGCATTGAAGAAAATGCACCGATATTTAATGGCTATGTGTTGCAGGTTGTATGAGAGTTAGAATGTATATTTTTTTGAGGAGTGGTACACCCATGCGCCACCAAGGGAACCATTTTTTAGTTTGCCCAACCTCATAGCTCAACAATTTCATAAATGTGTTACAAAGGTGAAGAACATGGCACAAGGTGAGTAACCAGAGTTTTATATGTCCTCATATTTTTTTGATGGCATATATTCTAAAAATGAGTTCCCAGGTCTAGGATGGAAGTGGACTTATGCTAAAGAAATACCTCCAGTCCACATATATTGCAAGATATTGTGGGATACTAGTTATTGGGGAATGTATGTGAGAGTAACTGAGATCTTTATATTAGTATTATATTAGATTTTTTTTGGCATAGTGGAACCCTGCATGATAGATAAGACCATGGAATCCATATTATATGTTACAAATGTATTTGCATCACCTCAAGAAACATTCATCAAAGTATTTCGAGCATATAAAATTCCACATCTCATGCCATTGTTTGTGAAAAATAAGGTGGTTATGCGGGAGGTTGGCTACCATATTTTCACATAGTTGTTTGGATCGTTGTAGAAATCGAAGAAGTCTCCATGGCCCATTTTCCCTATGAAAATAAGATCATACAACCTAAAGAGATTTAAGGCAAAAGAGGCAAAATTGCCTAGCTAGAGCATCTCAAGTTCAGTGAGATGTGATATTGTTGGTATGATCTTAAAGGTATATGCACATAAAATTGTGAAAAGTTGAGATACACATGGGCATATAGCTCATACTCTTGGAAGGACAAGGATAAAATCAAGAACCATTGCCTCTAGAGAAATTATAACAAATGGGGAAGTAGGTCCTTCAAACGAAACAAATATTTTGGAAGAGCCAAAGAGAGCAAAACCAAGAGAAGATGAACATGTAGGAAAACACTAAACTAAAAAGAAATATCATACATATCAGCAGAATTGGCAGTTCTAGATCTATATATTCAATATATCAACAAACTTGGCACAGGACATACTATGAACCCTGATGAGGCCAATTTCACTACAAATAAGGCTTATGAAGACCACTAATTAGAGGTGGATATAGATACTGAGGCTCTCCTTTCAAGTCTCGATTTGCGACGAGAATTTTTCCAATGTTTATCAGAGAACCATATGCAACGAGCAATGGAAATTTACAAACAGGCAAGGCAACGGTCTAGGGATGTTGCCACTCTTGATACTCTCACGAATGCCCAAATTGCAGCTACAAAGCAATCTGATAAGTCTTCACCTTTTGGAGACAGTAAAGAGGAGTTTTGGTATGACCCAGATAATGAGCATATGGTTGATGTGGATATGGAACTAGTCCCTAAAAGTACTTCGATCCCACTTAGTGTTCTATTTTTTGTATTTCTAGAGCAAGTAGACCAACATGGCAGAAAAGAAGAAAACAACTTTACTTGTCCTATTCTGACTTCAGGGAACCCAGAAATAGAATCCTTTATAGACTCCTTGCTCACGGGAGCTACACTACATATAACAGTGTGAAAAGAACTCAAATAATATTTCTTTACAATATCGAATTTGTTCGTATCCCATAGGATGGGAGGCACACGAGGAAAATAGGTGATTCTGTAGTTCTCAATTAACCGAAAAATCTCCACGAGATCAAAATGAGACGGCACAAAAATGGTTGATCCGGATCCAAGAAACACACAACCAAAAGCTGCAAGCCCATATATATGAAATATGGGCACCATACCCAAGAACAAATCAGTCTGATTCTGGGTACTATTCTCAGGACTGAATCCCAAGTGCTTCAGCACAAGACGCTGGTTTTGTTCATACCTAAGAGATAAAATACACTGTTTGGGAAGCTGGATCGAGATCGCAGTTGGGTATTGTTTCCCTGGAGAGGCAGATCCAAGGAAAATACACCTGGATCAAGCTTATAAGATCCCATAGAGGCCAATGTGCATTTTTTTCCTCCGATCGGGTTGGTAATGGGTTGCATACAGAAAAGCCTTCCAAGACCTTGATAACCAAAATGGGTAGACTCCAAAAATCCGCATATTTTCATTTTATTAATGCTCTGAATGTACCACCAAAGGAATTCCGAATAAAAAAAATTACAAGCAAACCCATGAGACAAGATCCTGAAAAAAAAGCTAAAATGCCAACCTACAAAATTCTTGTTGTATTGAAGAATAATAGTACCGGTTTTTGGAGTTGTGGAGTTGAGAGCAATGTAGAGATCCTCACATTGTCCATGGTGCCAGGCTCCATATCCATGAGCATGGCTCAAGGCACAAATCTCTCGCATCCTTCCTCCAAACCTGCAATAGTATGGCTGCATCCTTCCTCAAAACCGACGACAGTATGGCCAGATCCTCCCTCCTTCCTTGGAAAAACCATGCAACCGGAGGGAAATGAACGAGGGAAATTAAAACTTTTGATATTTGAAAATTTTTGACATTTTGAAATGAAACACGTGTGTTTTTTTTAAGGCCACTCAAATTAATTTAAAAATATATATTTTCTAATAATTATAATAATTAAAATAATTTCTAAATAATTAAATGTTTGTTTATTTTGATTGTTTAAAAATATTTAAAATCAAAAAAACAAAACATGTCTTTTTGAGAAGCAATTAAAATTATATGAGTAAATAATGGACTGATTTTTGCATATAATAATCTTCTACCCTACTAAATCATCATGCTTTATTAAAAGGAGTTTTAAACTTCACACTATTAAATTATGTCGTATTTTAAATATTGCATTTGCACCATAATCAAGAATCATAAGAGTTGTTTATTCATGTAACACACTCAATATGCAAGGTTTTTTATTCATGTAACATGCTCAGTAAATAGCCTTGCATATTGAGAACATATATAATTATTTGGAACCTGTGTTACCCTTTATTTTGGCACATGGTTAACACTAGTGAATTATCCATATTTAAACAATTTGATGCTGGCAGGTTTGATATAGAAATGTCACAAATGTTGCTCAGGGGTTGGATATAGAAATGTCAGCTATGTTGAAGTATTAGCACGTTAAGGTATTCTCTGTGATGAATAATATGTTCACAATGGTCTTTGTGAGGAGGCGATGAAACTATTCAATTAGATGGAACATAATGGGATGACACTCGATAATTTCACCTTTTCCACTAATTTTGTAGCATGTGCTAGTTTAAGATTCAGTTCCAATATATCATCATCATTAAAGTTAGGTTGGACTCAAATATATTTGCAGAGAAATATCTTGTTTACCTATATACCAAATGTTTCAGCATAGAATAGGCATGATTAGTATTTGATAATATGTTTTAATAAAGGGAAGCTAAAGTGCAGTGTGGCAAGGTAGGAGGCCTCTTGATGTGTGCCGCAGCCCTTTAAGAGCCTGTTTGGTGACTGTGGGGAGGATCCCAGGGCTGTAGCAAGATAGATCATGTTGTGCCCAACACTTATTTAACTCAAGGAAGAAGTGTTATTCCATCTTAGGTGTGGTAAAGATATTTATAAAAGATCTGAAGTATTACAAGGGGCTTTGATCTTTGTCAAATGTGTCCTAGGAGATGACTCCAGGGAAATGGGAAAATCCTAAGAACAGTGCAAGTCCTAGATCCATCAAACAGTTAGGGATTTTTGGGTTAGGGGTTACGGTGGATTTAAGCACATTTAGGGGTTAGGGGAATATTAATTATGAGTTAGTGGTTAAGGGATTAGGGATTGGGTAGCTTAGGGTTTAGGGGATTTAGGCATAGTTAGGGGTTAGGTGAATAATGATTTAGTGGTTAAGGGATTAGGGATTAGGTGCTTAGCGGTTAGGGGAAGACAATGGTCATTCCAGGTTTTGTGAAAGTGTTGAGGCTTTAGCCAGGTCACAAGTATTGTCTGCTAGGAAGGCTTTCCAAAGAATTTGGCTAGCATCACTATGACACTATTACGGAATTAAAAGGGAAGATAAAGGCAAAGGCTTAGGTATCACATGAGAGAAGGAAGCAATTGGTAAAATTGAGATCAAAAGAAGTGGAGTTAGCCGAAAATAAGCTTACCCCATAGATGGATAAGATAAAACTTGACAACATATTGGTCAATTTCCTTGACCCTTTATTGGTTATTTAGAAGGAGTATGAATACACCACCGTTAATATCAAGGTAACTGGCCCCTAGCAGATAAAGGGGTTAAGGGGTTTAGGGGTTAGATTTTTGGGGTTTAGGGGGTTAAATGGGTTAGGGTTTTAGAGGTTTAGGGGGTTAGTGGATTTAGCAATTAAGGATTTTAGGGGTTAGGGGTCGTTACGGGTTAATGGGGCTATGGTTTAGGGGGTTAAATGGGTTAGGTTTTTATGGGTTTAGGGGGTTAAATGGGTTGGGGGTTGGGAATTAGTGTTTAAGGGGTTAGTGGTTAAGGGTTACAGGTTTAGGGTTTAGGGGGTTAAATGGGTTAGGCGTGCATTTAGAGGTTTAGGGGCTTAGGGGATTTAGCAATTAAGGATTTTAGCTAGGGATTATGGGTTAAGGGGTTAACGGGTTAGAGGTTTAGGGTTTAGGGGTTTAAATGGGTTATAGGGGTTTAGAGGTTTAGGGGGTTAGGGGATTTAGTAGTTAATAATTTTTTGGGTTAAGGGTGTTGAGGTATAAAAGGTGTCTTTTTAACAATCTCACATTAATTATCAATCCGGGAGCTACTTTTTATTTCAAGAGTGTACTATGTCTGAGGCTGCAATTATCTAAGAGTAATGTTGTGAAGGTGTAGTACATAATTATGAATACAAGAATAAAAAAACGCTTGTAAAGGAACCTAATTACAAATGTAAATTCTCCGAAACTTGAATTAAATCAAACTGAAAAACATCGATCCGTGATACAGTAGAAATAACTCTTTCCCTTAGAAATCGATGCAAGATAAACAATATGGGGACTTGGGAGCAATAACCTCTCTCCTCTACAGTTGGTGATCTTAAAACAATCGAAATGAAATCGAACTCGAACTACTTGCTGAAAAATATAACTGAAAGGAACTGCAAAGGCTAAAAAGGAACAACAATCTTGTAACTCCTACGCATTCACAACAACTGTAACCAAACTATCTGCTAAAGTAAAGCTATGAATCAGAAATAAGCAATAACTAGAAATGGAACAACAATATAATTTGAACATAAATTACAAACTTAACTAATCTCAATACTTCAATCTATCACCGACCAATACTGCAGATCAATCAATCACAAAGAATAATAACTTAGAATCGAATACAAAACAGAAAATCTTTCATAATGATAGCAGAATAAATGAACAGCAAAGTAAATAACAATGCAATTCGTTAATGGATCTGTATTCAATCTAACAGCAGTCAATCAACTCTATAATCGAAATAAATAGTACACACACTTCACACAACATAAATAAAAGAATATAAATACAAATAGCGGATCGCTCCACCAGGGTCGAGCCCTCAACTGCCGATGAAAGTGCCGTTGGGCTACTGCAGAGCTTGAGAAATGGAACGAGAACGCCTCTCTGTATTAATAAAACATGAATAGCTTTTACATCAGTTTCTCTTTGCTCACAAGAGTCAAGGAATTACAGTGTTACAAAGGGAATTCAGTAATCATCCATTGTTTTTCATCCTCCCCCTAATACATAATACATGTTCTCCTTTTATAATCAGAAGGAAGAGAAATTAAATAGCAAATATGATCTCCCATAACAATATTCGATTGTTCCTAACAACTTGATCAACCAGAAAATACATTTCCAACAATCTTTCAACAAGAGCAAGGTGAATTTGGCTTTGCAGCTGAGATTTGGAGGACGGCCGCAACAACAAATCTAAGAAAATTTTGCTCAAAGAACCTTGTGTTTCTCTCAATATGGGTTGAATTTGGGCAAACCGTTCATCAATAAATTTAATTGGGCCCATTCTAGACAAAACCCAGGTTCCAAATTTTCCATATTCTTCTTCATTTGCCCAGAATCTCAACAGAAAAACTGTCACTTCTTATTCCAGCGAATTTCTAAGTTGGAATATTTCATGATGATTTGGAAGTCAAATCTGTAGTCTGGAAAATATCTTGGAGGCTAAAATGGTGAGTGATATTAATAAACCATCATTGATAAAATTATGCATAATAATCATCAATTTATTAAAAATAAAGGAGAATAAATAATATTCATCCATAAAAGCATAAATCATTATAACATGGATTTATATGATAAATTATAATAAATGAGATGATAAAGAAGAGTGAAAATGGATGAAATAAGTGTTAAAAAGTGGTCGTATTCACGACCCAACAAAGGGTTAGGGTAGGGGGTTAAATGGGTTAGGGTTTTAGGGGGTTAAATGGGTTAGGCCAGTTGGGAAATAGGGTTTAAGGGGTTAGGGGTTAAGGGTTTAGTGGTTTAGGGTTTAGGGGGTTAAATGGGTTAGGGGTTTATGGGTTTAGGGGGTTAAATGGGTTAGGATTAAGGGTTTAAGGGCTAGTGGTTAAGGGTTTAGAGGTTTAGGGTTTAGGGGTTAAATGGGTTTAGGGGCACACGACCGAATGATTCCACAATGGAGCAAACGGCAAACAGGCTGCCCAAATTACGTGCACAAGGCACCCAGGCGGTCACAACTTAGAAAAACTAATACGAGCGCCTTCGAAAAAAATGGCTCGAGCCGAACGCGCTCGGTCGAGCGACCTCTCAGAGCACAATATGGAACACCCAACCAAACGATGCCATAAGGGAGAAAACAGCAAACGGGCCACCCGAACATGCACAAGGCACCCAGGTGGTCACAACTTAGAAAAACTAATACAGGCGCCCTCGAACGAAACAGCCCGACCCGAACACGTCGGGTCGGCCGACCTTACACGGCGTGACATGACGCGCCCGCCCAAACAATGCTACAAGGGAGAAAATGACAAACGGGCCACTCGAACGTGCACAAGGCACCTGGGTAGTCACAACTTAGTAAAACTAATACGGGCACCCTCGAACGAAAAGGCCCGACCCGAACACGCCCGATTGGGCGACCTGATCACAAGGCGTGACACAGCGCACCTCACCGAACGATGCCACATGGGAGCAAACAGAAAATGGACCGCCCAAACGTGCACAATGCACCTGGGTGGTCACAACTTAGCAAAACTTATACGGGCGCCCTTGAATGAAATAGGCCAACCGAAACGCGCCTGCTCGGGTGATGTCACATGGCATGACACGATGCGCCCAACCGAACAATGCCACATGGGAGCAAATGGAAAACAGGCCTCCTGAATGTGCACAATGCACCCGGGAGGTCACAACTTAGAAAAACTGATATGGGCACCCTTGAACGAAACAGCAGAACCTGATCGCGCTTGGTCGGGCGCCATCACACGGCACAACATGACACCCAACCGAATAATGCCACAAGCGATAAAACAACAAACGGGCTGCCTGAATGTGCACAAGCTTGCACCCAGGCGGTCAAAACTTAGAAAAACTGATACAGGCGCCCTCGAACGAAACAGCGCAACCCAAACGTGCTTGGTCGGGCGCCCTCACACGGAGCGCCCGACCGAATGATGCCACAAGGGAGAAAATGGAAAACGGGTTGCTCGAACATGCACAAGGCACCTGGGCGGTCACAACTTAACAAAACTTATACGGGCGCCCTCGAACGAAATGGCCCGACCTAAATGCACCCGATCGGACAACCTCACACAATGCGACACGACGTGCCCGACCGAATGATACCACAGGGGAGCAAACAGCAAATGAGTCGCCCGAATGTGCACAAGGCACCCTGGTGGTCACAACTTAGCAAAACTGATATGGGCGCCCTCGAACGAAATGGCCCGACCCGAACGTGCCCGATCAGGCCGTGACCTCAAACGATGCAACACGGTGCGCCCAAACGAACGATGCCACAAGGGAGAAAATGAAAAACGGGCCGCCCAAACATGCACAAGGCACCCGAGTAGTCACAACTTAGCAAAACTGATACGCGGGCACCCTCGAACGAAATGGCCCAGCCTGAACGTGCCCAATCGAGCGACCTCACACGGTGCGACATGGCGAACAATGCCACAAGGGAGTGAATGGAAAACGAGCCGCCCGAACGTGCACAAGGCACCCGGGTGGTCACAACTTAGAAAAACTGATACGAGCACCCTCGAACGAAACGGCCTGACTTGAACGTGCCCGATCGAGCGACCTCAACCGGCGCGACACAACAGGCCCGACCGAACGATGCCACAAGGGATAAAACAGTAAAAGGGCCACCCGAATGTGCACAAGCTGACACTCAGGCAATCACAACTTAGAAAAAATGATACGGGCTCCCTCGAACGAAACAGCATGACCCGAACGCGCTTGGTCGGGTGCCCTCACATGGCACGACACAGCGCGCTCGACCAAATGATGCCATAAGGAAGAAAATGGCAAATGGGCCACCCGAACGTCCACAAGGCACCCGAGCAGTCACAACTTAACAAAACTGATACAGGTTCCCTTGAACGAAATGACCCAACTTGAACGCGCCTGGTCGGATGACCTCACATGGCACGACACAGCATGCCCGACCGAATGATGCCACAAGGGAGAAAACGGAAAACAGGCCACCTGAACGTGCACAAGGTACCCAAGCAGTCACAACTTAGCAAAACTGATACAGGCACCCTCAAATGAAACGGCGTGACCCGAACACGCCCAGTCGAGTGACCTCACATAGCGCAACACGGCGCGCCCGAACAAACGATGCCACAACGAAGCAAACGGCAAATGGCCCACCCGAACATGCACAAGGCACCCGAGCAGTCACAACTTAGAAAAACTAATATGGGCACTCTCGAATGAAACAGCCCAACTCGAACATGCCCGGTCGGGTGACCTCACACGGCACGACACAGAAAATGATGCCACAGGGGAGTAAACAGAAAACGGTCTGCCCGAATGTGCATAAGGCACTCGGGTGGTCACAACTTAGAAAAACTTATACGGGCCCCTCAAACGACACAGCTCGACCCGAACACACCCGATCAGGCCACAACCTCACATGGAGCGACACAGCAGGCCCGAACGAACAATGCCACAAGGGATAAAATGGAAAACGAGCCACCCGATCGTGCACAAGGCACACAGGCAGTCACAGCTTAGCAAAACTAATACGGGCACCCTCGAACGAAATGGCCCTACCCAAATGTGCCCGATCAGGCCGCGACCTCACATGGCATGACACAGCGCACTCAAACGAATGATGTCACAAGGGAGCAAATGGAAAACAGGCCACCCGAACGTGCACAAGGCACCTGGGCAGTCACAACTTAGCAAAATTGATACGCAGGCGCCCTTGAACGAAACGGCCCGACCCGAACGCGCCCGGTCATGTGACCTCAATCAGTGCAACACAACACGCCTGACCGAATGATGCCACAAGGGAGAAAAGGGAAAACAGGCCACCCAAACATGCACAAGGCACCCAAGTGGTCACAACTTAACAAAACTGATACGAGCGCCCTCGAACGAAATGGCCCGACCTGAACACGCCCGGTCAAACGACCTCACACGGCACAACACGGCATGCCTGACCGAATGATGCCACAAGGGAGAAAACGGAAAATGGGTCGCCCAAATGTGCACAAGGCACCCGAGTAGTCACAACTTAGCAAAACTGATACGGGCACCCTCAAATGAAACAGCCCAACTCGAACACGCCTAATCGGGCCGCAACCTCACACGTCGCGACCCGGCGCGCCCGAACGAACGATGCCATAAGGGAGAAAATGACAAATGGGCCACCTGAACATGCACAAGGCACCCGGACGATCACAACTTAGCAAACTTATATGCAGGTGCCCTCGAATGAAATGGCCTGGCTCGAACGCGCCCTGTCAAGCGACCTCACACGGCGCGACACGGCGAACGATGCCATAGGGGAGAAAACAACAAACCAGCCACCCGAACGTGCACAAGGGACACAGGCAATCATAACTTAGCAAAACTGATACAGGTGCCCTCGAACAAAACGGCTCGACCCGAACCCGCCGAGTTGGGCGACCTCAACTGGCGCGACATGACACGCTCGACCGAACGATGCCACAAAGGAGAAAATCGAAAATGGGCCACCCGAATGTGCACAAGCTAGCGCCCGAGCGGTCACAACCTAGCAAAACTGATATGGGCACCCTCGAATGAAACAGTGCGACCTGAATACACTTGGTTGGGAACACTCACACGGTGCAACGCGGCATACCTAACCGAACGATGCCACAAGGGAGCCAACGGCAAACGGGCCACCCAAACGTTCACACGGCACCCGGGCGGTCACAACTTAGCAAAACTGATACATGCACCCTTGAACGAAACAGCCCAACCTCAACATGCCTGGTCAGACGACCTCACACGGCACGACATGGTATGCCCAACCGAACGATGCCACAAGGGAGCAAATGGAAAATGGGCTGCCCGAACATGCACAAGGCACCCAAGTGGTCACAACGTAGAAAAACTGATATGGGCGCCCTCGAATGAAACGGCCCGACCCGAACATGCCCGGTTGGGTGACCTCACACGGCGTGACACGGCATGCCCGAATGAACGATGCCACAAGGGAGAAAATGGCAAACGGGCCACTCAAACATGCATAAGGCCTCGGGTAGTCATAACTTAGCAAAACTAATACGGGTGCCCTCGAACAAAATAGCCTGACTTGAAAGCGCCCAGTCGGGCGACCTCACACGGCACGACACAGCAAACGATGCCACAAGGGAGAAAATGGCAAATGGGCTGCCTGAATGTGCACAAGGCACCTGGGTGGTCACAATTTACCAAAATTGATACAGGTGCCCTCGAACGAAACAACCCGACCTGAACGTGCCCGATCGTGCCGCAACCTCACACGGTCCGACACAGCACGCTCGAATGAACGATGCCACAAGGGAGAAAACAGAAAATGGGCCGCCTGAATGTGCACAAGGCGCCCAGGTAGTCACAACTTAGCAAAACTAATACGGGCGCCCTCGAATGAAACAGCCTGCGCCCGATCGGGCCGCAACCTCACATGATGTACCCAAAGAAATGATGCCACAAGGGAGAAAATGGAAAATGGGCTGCTCAAACGTGCACAAGGCACCCGGGCAGTCACAACTTAGCAAAAATGATACGCGGGCACCCTCCAACAAAACAGCCCGACCGAAACACACCTAGTTGGGCGACCTCAAACGGCGCGACACGACACGCCCGACTGAACGATGCCACAAGGGAGAAAATGGCAAACAGGTCACCTGAATGTGCACAAGCTGGCACCTGGGTGGTTAAAACTTAGCAAATCAACAATTTTCATGGGTACCACATATTTTCGAGGTAACTAGGAATCTAATATTTATAAGTCAAATGGGTGATGCAATCATGCATATCATATTTAAGAAGGATTCATGTAAGATGATTCATGGTGTGATGGTGTTGATAAGAGGTGTTCAGATTGGCATATTATACAAGTTGTAAGGGCATATTGACCAAAGTGGTTGCAAGTGTAAATGTTCATAAAACTTATGGGTCAACCCTCTTGTTTAGTCAACAAGACCATGTTTAGCATTAAAAGATGTGACACAATGGAGAGAAAATAATTTGAGTTATGCAAAGAAAAGGTATGATTAAAGTTTTGTATAGTAACTCTCTAAAAGTCGCTTTATGTGAATATTGTATATATGGGAAAAAAAATCGTGTTAAATTCCCATTTGGTACTACAAGGGCAAAGAGGATTATGGAGTTAATTATTAGTAATGTATTTGGGATAGTACCAATGCAATGACTAGGTCTATCCATATAGTTATATGGTTTCTTCATTGCTAATCTCCAAGATGACATGGATATATTTCCTAAGGAAGAGGTCTAAGGTTTTCAATAAATTTCAAAAGTTCAAATCTCTTACTGAAAACCAAATAGATAGAAAGGTAAAGGTTACGATAATCGATAACAAAAGTGAATTATATGGTAAATAATTTAAGACACTTTTTATTTCGATATTGCGATGCTTTTGAAAACACGTCGGAAAAGCGACGTTTTTCAAATAAACGTCGGTCTTGCGACGTTGGGCTTCAAAACGTTGCAAGACCTATGTTTATTTGAGAAACGTCGATCTTCCGACATTTTCTCCAAAGCGTCGTAATACCGACGAATGTGTGATAGATTTCGCAATTCCGACGTTTCGTCCCATAAACGTCGTAAGACCGCCGAAAAGTTTAAAACATCACATTTCTGACAACAAACATAACCATCGCAAAAGCGAAAATTTCCCTAAACGTCGGTATAGCGATGGTTTGTGGCAGGATTTGAAAAATTGATAGAAATTGGGGAAATTTCTGACAATACGACAAAAGTGTCGAAACTAAAGTGTCAGAATTTCCGCCAAATGTACTAGTGATATCATCAGAAATGGTGGCGGATGTGGAAGCTTTCTATGGTGATGGATCTCACGATGAGAGTGATGGGATTTGGGTCTAAGCTTGGAGTTCTTTGGAAGCAGGTGACGTGATTGTGGTAGACCACAGGTTTTCTTCAATTACCGGGAATTTGGACTGGGTCTGGCTGACTTCGTCAGTCAAGTCCACTAGCTAGGTTATAAATTTGGACACCTTGGTAATTTATTTATTTTTTTTGTTGGTATGGGTGGTTTGGAGACCTTGTGATTTTTGAATGGTGGGTTGGGACCATGAATGGGGTCCTATGGGTGGTATATCATTGACTACATGAGTACTTAGAGAGGTGGGTTGCTGAAATCAAGATTGAAACTAAGAAAAAAAAAGAAATTGGATGGTCATGACTATGATACTTACCATTTTCTAGTTGATTTCTTGCATTTGAGTCTCCAATTGTTGAATAATAGGCTAGAAATATATTTTCACAAGCCTCTGCCTTGCATATGCTTTTGTCTCACCTAGTCGTGGTGGCAGTACCATTGCCTAGAATGAATAGAAGTGTAGATTGTGATAAAATTTTCCTTTAACTTCGGTCCATCACATTACTTATTTGTGGAATTATTTCATAGTCAGGATGAACCTTTGTGCCCTCTTCTAGAACATCTCGAAATGTACACAATGTGGCCTTAGCTGGGTGTTACCATGAATGATTCTGAACCAAATTTGTTTTGAGTGCTCATCAAGTAGTACGCTGGGTATCCTTTCCGCCGCATTGATAACAACCAACATCTTCTTATACCAATCTATAAAGGAAGCCTCATTTATTTATTTTCTATTTGGGTCTCCTAAATCCCTCCATGGTGTGTATCTTAGCGCTAGTGGTTCCTCTTCAGTTATTTCTGCTAACTTCCTTCCCTTCGGAGGACACCATTTCAACATGGCTAACGCCATGATTAAATCTCCATATATGAATTTTATGGCTCTTTTGTATTTATCCTCATAGGCTTCAAATAGTTCATGCAGAAAATATGCACACCAATTGAGTTGTGCATCGTCCACGCAGTGCTCTGCAAACAAAATAGTATCTAGTGTGCATAAATTCTTCGTGTAATGGAGCATAATCTTGTCGGTTATTAGATGAGAGGAAATTTTGATGTTGGCCTTGTTGATGGGGTCAATTTGGGCTCCCTTTCCTCCTCTATTGGTGTTATATTTTTCATAAAATTTGTCCTCTCTGACCTTCTCATTAGGGGAATTTTGAGGTCTAAAATGGGGCTCCTAAGGAAATAATAAAATAATAGCTAAACCAATAAAATAATATTTATGAATTTGCAATTCACTTTTTTCACCACAATCCATGTAACCATAGTTAAATTCAATTCAAAAGTTGTACCAAAATAAAATTAATAAAAAAATTGTATTGATGTGACTATAAATAAGAATGAACTTTTCAAGAAAAAATCATTATCATTGAACAACTAATGCATTTTGTCCTTTATACTTAAATAACTTAAAATAAAGTATAAATATAAATTTATAAATTCTTAATTATTATATGCTATTAATTAAAATTTATATTATTTAAATTGTATGATAACATGTAATTAATATACTATATAAAAATAATATAATATTATATTATATAATAAATGTATAGGGATATGCATTGTTTCTTTCAAGAAATATAAAATGAAAATCATATATTTTTATTCAAAAAGTGTGAAATTACATTTATTATAAGTACTTTACTTTGACTTTAAAAGTACTTAGAGCACTACCATAGTTAACCATGAGTTTTATCCATCATTCAGAATGTGACAAGTAAGTACTTTTAACTCAATCAATGCCACCTCAACTATTATGGATGATGTCATCCCCTAAAATGTGATTGGTTCTGATAAAGTGAATTTTGATTGTACATTTTCCTTAGGAGGCCCATTTTAGACCTCAAAATTCCCCTAATGTACCTCTCTTAGAGGTTTTTTTGGAAGGTGGACAACACCACATTTCCTACTACTGAAAGTCTTGTTAACCATTGGATGTCCACTCAACGTATTTTTATTTCACTCTCCATCCATAATGAACCTTCGTGTATCCTGCGGAGAATAAATTTGGTGCATTGCATCACTTCTCCTTGAGTGTTGAATATAGGTAGACTTCTCAGATGTATCAAAGTTCATATTTGTATTCCTTTGAAGTAATTCAGTACTTGGACTACCTGGACCCCGCCCTCCTTCATATAGACCTCTGTGTATAATTAGTGTTTCAACGTTGGAAACTGAAATAAATCTGTGAAGTTAGTATCCACAACCCTGCTTTGTCATACTTTCCTGTTATAGTCTCCAATTTTACAATTTTGGCATCAAATTATGGCTCGATGACTGAGACAATGGTCTTCATCATTCTTGAACATCTCTGGAAAACAATTGATATAGCGGGCCTATAGTTTTACTTGGGACACTTTCTATTAGATGCAGACTCGTGACTCTTTGCTTTCGGCACCCTGGTTTCAGACTCTGAGAAATTATGCATATCCATCTAGATTAAGTAGATAACCTTGACATGAAGTATTGTGATGAGAACGCCTAACTAATTATTTTGGAAACTTTCCCCCTAGTTTCAATCATGTGATTTTATAACAACGGGTGAGGTGAACCTGACTTGGCTAATATGGTTTTGGAAAAAACGAGTGGAAATGATGATAAATTATTATGTAGTTATGGGTGTGATTTATTAGGCGATAATGTTCCTATTATGGGAAAGATTTATTTCTTAATTCAGAATGAAAATGGAGTTATGGGGTAGTTATTATGAAATTATTGATTAAACGTATGGTATTTCCCCCCTAACAAGCAACAGTTGCAGTGAGGTGCATAACTATCCATAACTAGGTTGACTCAGAGGCGTACATATACCCGTGACTAGACTGACTTATGAAATATAAAACCTTTAACTAACAGACTAACCTAACTGACTAATTTTTTTATGGACAAACATGACTGACTCAAACTATAACTACTCACTTATCCTTTTGGATATTTATTTGAATTGAGAAATTAAATGGCTTACTCCTAGAAAGGTTTCAAGCAAGTGACATTCACCCAAACTTGTAGTAAAATTCCATCAAGTTTTGTGAGCTTTACAGCTCCTGAGTCTTGTATCTTTGCAACAATGAACAGGCCTAGCCAATGCATTTGCAACTTACTTGGGAACTTTAGGAACTTGTTTTCATACATTAGGACCTGACCTCCAACTGTATATGTATTTTGCTTAATATGACGTTCATGCCAAGCCTTATTTCGTTGCTTCTCCAATCACTGATGGAACTCTGCTAGAACCCTAGCTTCATCCAACTCCCATGGTTCCTCTAAAATTTTGGCAATTGATTGATCCTCTGACATGTGTGTTTCCTATGCGACAAAAAAATTTGGGACTATGAACTCTGCTGGTACTACTACTTCTCAATCGTACACTTGTTGGAAATGTGTTTTTTTATGCAACCTCTTGACAGTTGTTCAGTATGCCCATAATGTAGTTGGAACTCCTTCATCCCAGTCTTCCCTGTTGGCTGAACACACCTTCGTCAGACCCTTCTCTAGTATCTTATTAAATGCTTCAACTATTATGTTTTCCTATGGGTGATACAGACTACTCTTATGATGCTAGATCATAAAGTTATGTAGCAATGACGCAACTGTTTCATTGATGTAATGGCTTCCTTGGTCACTTATCAAGCTTCTGGGGAATCCAAATCTCATGATGATATTCTCAAACATAAACTTGGTTGCGGTGTCAATTGTACTATCTCTTATCGGTGCTACTTCATCCCATCTTGTCAAGTACTCCATCAAGGTTATAATGTATCATGCATGTAAATGATGTGCTAGTGGGTTAATTGGGCCTATGAAGTCAATGTCCTATTTTTCAAATTCTTCTAGTGCCCATACCGGTTGTAGTGGTAACTCATCACGATGTGATGGATTTCCAACTCGTTGGTATACATCACACCTTTTGACATATTCTTTCACGTCTCTGTAAACAGTGGGTCACCACATTCCTACCCATAGAATTTTCCATGTGGTACTTTTTCGTCCCATGTGTTCTCCTACAACACCTGAGTTCCCTTTCCATACTACTTCCTCTCTTTCATGGTCCAGCACACACCTCCGTAGTATGTGATCTAGTCCCATTTTGTATAATTGACCTGCAATTAACTAATAATCAACTTCCCTAACGACCATATGCCTCTTCTGCATTGTGTTGTAACCCTTTGGGAAATTCCCAATGGCTAAAAATGATGCTATATCCTTCAAGTAGTATGGCACTGCCTCTACCCTGAATCGGCTTGCATCCGTTACTTTATCATCGACAAATCCTCCTCTCTCTCCTCACTCAAGTCATAGTAAGTGGTATGGTTCAACATTCAGTTTTCTTGGCTTGAAAATCACTTCTAATGTGAACTCTTGGAACAGTAGTAACCATATACCAATTCTACCCTCCAAAAAAAAAAATTTCACTAGGTATTTTAATGTAAAGTGGTCTATAAATCATTTGAAAGGTCCTCCTTGAATATAGTAGTGAAATTTTTGGAGAGAATACAGCATCGCAAGGACCTCCCTTTATGTTGTGTAATTATTTTCTCCTGTCAATAATTTCCTACTAGAAAAGTAGATTAGGTGGTCAATATTTCATCCACCTAGTTGAGCCAACACCACTCCCAAAAATCTGTACATGAAATTGTTTATTCCGATCTGGATAGACAAAAATTGGTTCATTTGCTAGCTTCTCCTTTAATATATTAAATTCCTCATTGCATTCTTAGGTCCATATGAACTTTATGTCTTCTTAAGTAGCCTTTCCATTGGAGTTATGATGAGGTAGTAGTTGTGGATGAATCTCCCATAGTAACTCGTATGTCCCAATGTGGATATAAGTTGCTTGGCATTCCCTCGAGGGTCCATATTCACAATTGTTGAAACCTTGGTAGGGTCCACTCACACCCCCTCTTTGCATACAATGTGGTCAAGTAAGTTTCTGAAAGGAACAATAAAGATACACTTTTTCACATTCAGCGATATTTGCAGTTTCCTAAACCCATAAAACATTATTCGAAGTAGGTTGGAATGTTTCTTTAATATGTTTTACACCATCCAATTGTCCATGTACACTTCTAGGAATTTGTGGATTTAATCCTAAATGTCTCTATTACAATTCGAGAAAATATTGTTGGTGCATTCTTTAGCCCAAAGGATCACATGGTAGGCATAGGAACCCCACTTTGTAGTGAAATTTTTTTTCTTCTTATCCTCCTCTGCGATTCTAAATTGATGATAACCTAAGAATCCATCTGTGAATGAGTATGATTCATTACTAGCTACATTGTCTAATACTTTTTCATTGAAGGGTGTGGGAAAGGGATCATGTACGCAAGAATTATTTATACTATGATAATCGACGTAGACCTTGTTATTTGCTACACCTTTATTGTTTTAAAAGAATATTGGGCTAACCCAATCAGCTTCGTTAACTGGAAATATCAATCTTGCCTCCAGCATCTGATTCCATTTCCTTATTTAGTTTCTCCATTACTGACGGGTTCAGTCTATAGGGGTGGTTCTTCACTAGTTTTGTATCTAGTTTAAGCATAATCCTCATCTCTCCTAGATCCCCTTTTATTCCTTTTAATTTTGCAACATATGATGGAAATATATCTTCATATTTTGTTAGAGAATCAAAGATTTCTTTCGTGGTCTGGTCATCCTAGTAGTCTCCAATAGATGGAAGTTTTGGTTTCTCTTTGCTTCCTATGTTGTGTTTCTTCACCTTAAATGGCAGAAAATGAGGTCCTTCTATAACCGTTCCATCTTTTATTCCTCACTCCCATTCCTTCCCATCAAAATACAAATGCCTTAATTCCTCTCTATCATCCTCATCTCGCTCCTTATCTAGGTTTTCGCAACCTACTACTTCTTTATAATTTGATTCATAGATGTGCTTTATGGTGGCCTTGATTTATGCCTCCTTCTCTTAATTTTCCTGTTTTTTGGGTATGTGTTATATATTTTCCACGGCTAAGCACGCGCGGGGGGGTAAGAGGGGGGGCAATAGCCCCCACTTTGCACTGGGTGTAATGGGGAGGTCACAGGGGGGCGGTATCCCCCCCTGTCAGGGTCCGAGGTAGCGCCTCGGCGAAAATTTTTCGTCCTTAATTTCCGGTGGGTAGTTCGCACCCATGGTTTTGTGCATGGTTTTGCACATGGTTTTGGGGTACGATGGTTTGCGGCCCCTGGTATTTTTTGTAGATCCGGTCAAGGAAACTACGGTTATGTTCTAATCCAAGGTTAATGGATTGGGGTTTATGTATGGTTTGGCATGTATATATATGTGTTGTTACACTAAAAGGAATATAATGAAAAATCAAGTTGGTCATCCCGATTTGGGATCCAGGGGAAAATCTTTGTGTTTATCTATTTTATGTTTTATGCTCTCGCTATTGTTTATTTTCTGTTATAAGATTCGTGTGTAGATAATTTATGTTTAGGGTTAAAACCTACATTTGGTATTGGAGTTGTTTCAGCTTCAAGGGGACACCTTTGCTGCTGAGGGTTTTTTGCTCGGGCCTGAGGTAGACCCTGTTCAGTGGGATATCTGCGGGATCGATTCTTGCGGTGAAAGAAGATGGCGAGCGGCAGAAAGATAGAGATCGAGAAATTTAATGGTTAGAGTTTTGATTTGTGGAACCTCAAGATGGAGGATCTGCTAGTGGATAAAGATCAATGGATCGCGGTAGATCCAAGTACTAAACCAACGGCAATGTCAAATGAAGACTAGAAGAAGCTAGATCGGAAGGCAAAGAGCACAATACGACTGTGTGTCTCAGATTCAGTATTGTTGAATGTATCTAGGGAAGCTACGACGTAGAATTTGTGGGAAAAACTTGGGACTTTGTACCAATCTAAGTCTCTGGTGAATAATTTGTTCCTGCGGAAAAAGTTGTATAACCTAAGGATGAAGGATGGAGACTTGGTGATAGAGCATCTGAACGCCTTCAATACTGTGGTAAGTTAGCTGTCATCTATTGATATTAAAATCTCAGATGAAGATAAGTGCATCATTTTATTGTGTTCTCTACCAGATTCATGGGACATTCTAGTTATTGCAATAGGTAGCAATACAACTACCTTGAATTTTGATGACATTGTCTCAGCCTTGCTGTCAAAGGAAATGAGACGGAAAAATATGGAGGGTCAGAATGGAGATGCCTTATCTATACGAGGAAGGTCCCAGAACAGAAACAAGAATAAGGTTTTGAGTGGGAGATCTAAATCTAGAGGGAGATCTAAATCTCCTGGAAAGTTTGTAAAGGTGTGCTGGAAATGCGGAAAGGAAGGGCACTACAAAAAGGAATGCAGATCTAAAGCTCCCGAGAAAGGAAAGGGATCTGATGAAGGTCCTTCTGCAGAGGTAAAAACCACCTCGGATGAAGGAGGGGATGTGTATTTGGCTTCTTCTTCAAATACACATGTAGATCATGAGTCATGGTTGATTGACTCAGGTGCATCCTTTCACTTCACTCCCCATAGGGAGTGGTTCTACGAGTATGAGAAATATGATGGTGGTGATGTCTTCCTATGGGATGATAGGAAGGCCAGAATTGTCCGACGTGGAAAAGTCAAGTTGAAGTTGCAAGGTGGAAGGATTAGAACACTTCCTGGTGTTCTGCATATTCCTGCATTGGCCAGAAATCTGATTTCTGTAAGCAAGATGGATGATGCAGGTGTAAAAACAATGTTCGAGAAAGATGCCTGCAAGATGGTTCGGGGAGCACTTGTATTAATGCGGGGAGTTCGGACTGGAACTCTGTACAAGCTACAAGGTAGCACTGTTATTGATGGGTGTAACAGTTCTATGGTTCCTGAAAGTGGAGTGGAAAGCCTAGCTGTCTCTGGAGAAAAGACCATGTTATGGCATCAAAGGCTTGGACATATTGGAGACAAGGGCCTTCAGATACTGCATAGAAATGGTATGGTAGAAGGTATTTCTAATTTCTCTCTGGATTTCAATTTCTGTGAACATTGTGTATATGGGAAGCAAAATCGGGTGAGTTTTCCTTTTGGTGCTAAGAGGGCAAACAAGATATTAGAACTTGTGCATAGTGATGTGTTTGGACCTGTGTCAGTTCCATCACTGGGAAATTCTGTGTACTATGTTTCATTCATAGACGACTTCTCAAGGAATACATGGATATATTTCTTGAGGAATAAATCTAAAGCTTTTGACAGATTTAAATAATTTAAGGCTCTGGTGGAAAACCAGACAGAGAAGAAGATAAAGGCGTTGAGGAAAAATAATGGTGGGGAGTTTTGCAATAAGGAATTTGAAGAGTGCTGTAAGAAGTGTGGTATAGCATGATAAAAGACTAATCCATACACACCTCAGCAAAATGGAGTTGCAGAAAGAGGGAATAGAACACTGATGGAAAAGGCAAGAAGCATGCTCAGTGGTACCGAGTTAGGATAAGAATTCTGGGCAGAGGCAGTGGAGATTGCATGCTATCTAGTTAACAGATCACCTTCATCAGTGTTGGAGGATAAGACTCCACATGAGGTATGGACTGGTAAGAAACCCTCTATTTCACATCTAAAGGTATTTGGATGTGATGCATATGTACATGTTACAAAGGAGAAAAGGACCAAGTTGGATAATAAATCTGAAAGTTGCATCTTTATTGGGTATAAGGATGGTTTAAAAGGTTACAAGCTTTGGAACCCAGAAACAAGGAAGGTTGTGTACAGCCGAGATATCGTGTTTCAAGAGGTGAAAGATGTTGTTAAACATGAAATCATACCAAAGGAACCTGAGAAGATAGATTTTTAGCTAAAGGAGTATGAATCAGACTCTATAGCAGAAGAAAATTCAGAATAGGAAGAGCCACAAACTCCAACTTTGAGAAGATCAGTTCGAGAAAGAAGGCAACCAGAAAGGTATAGTCCATCTGCTTTCTGTTCAGTTTTTTCCTTAACTATAACTGATGATGATCCTAGAACTATCAAGGAGGCAGTAGATTCAGAGGATGGAAAAATCTGGAAGGAGGCCATGGTTGATGAAATGGCATCCTTGCACAAAAATGAGGCATGGGATCTGGTGGAGTTGTCGGCTGGAAGGAAGCCCATCGGGAGAAAATGGGTGTTTAAGAAGAAGATGAATGTAGAAGGCAAGGTGGAGAAATACAAAGCTTGGTTGGTAGCAAAAGGTTATTCCCAGGTGTCGGGAACTGATTTTGGTGATCTGGACCAAAGAATATCTACAAGTGGGTATGTGTTTAGCCTATTTGGAGGCGCAATCAGTTGGATGAGTAAAAGACAGTCTGTAGTGGCTCTTTCAACTACAAAGGCAGAATACATAGCAGCCACTCATGCAAGCAAGGAAGAAATTTGGTTGCAGAGATAGATTGTGTTCAAGTATGGGGTTGGTACAGCAAGCTATAAGGATAGATTGTGATAGCCAAAGTGCAATTTTCTTGGCTAAGAACCCTGCTTATAAAAGACAAAGCACATTGATTTTCAATATCACTTTGTTAGAGATATGGTTGAGGCTAAAATGGTGTTGCTGGTAAAGGTGGAAACTTTGAAGAATGTTGCAGATGCATTGACGAAGTCTGTGAGCACTTAGAAGTTCTCTTGGTGTAGAGAAAGAATGGGTGCTGAAGAATTGGGCCAATGACTAAGATCTCCTGTGGCCCCCTGTGGAAAGAAAACAACAAGTGGGAGAGTTTTGGGTATGTGTTATATTCTTTCCTTAATTTATGGTGGGTAGTCTGTGCCCATGGTTTTGTGCATGGTTTTTCACATGGTTTTGGGGTACGATGGTTTTCGGCCCCTGGTATTTTTTGTAGATCCTATCAAGGGAACTACGATTATGTTCTAATCCAGGGTTAATGGATTAGGATTTATGTATGCTTCGGCATGTATATATATGTGTTGTAACACTAAAATGAATATAATGAAAAATCAAGCTGGTCGTCCTGATTTGGGATCCAGGGGAAAATCTTTGTGTTTATCTGTTTTATGTTTTATGCTCTCTCTATTGTTTATTTTCTGTTATAAGATTTGTGTGTAGATAATTTATGTTCAGCGTTAAAACATACACTGTTGTGAGTAAAATTATTTTAACCACCTTCAGGGAATCTATAAGCCTTTGGTCAATATCTTTGAAATATAAACTGCTAACAAATCAGCTCGCTAGATAGTCCCAATCAGAATGTTTCCTCTTCCTTTCTTTCATAATATACCAATCTTCAGGAAATGTTGCCAGGGAATGCACAAATTCATACACCCACAATTTTTTTGGGAATTATTCAACCTTGGAATCATTCTTCGCAATCCTTTATATGTTGTTGGGGATCTGAACTACCTTTATATTTTATGGTTGGTTGTTGACCCCCATTGTTGAAAATTGACCCTTAGTGTAGTTGAAATGCCATCCCACCTTATAAGTTTTTTGTGAGGGGTTCCCCATCACCAGGTTGAAGTTTCTTGTAGGGCCACGTTCATTAAAGGTAATTTGTGCTCCTCAAGAACAATTTCATCAAATTTATTAATAAAACTATTAAATGATTCCATATTGGTGAAGGTAGGATATCCCCTTACCTATGTTCCAACCTAGCTAACCTCTCAGAGGGTTAAATATTGTCGGGTGTTAATTTTTATCCTCTATGTTGCCAATAGTCCCAAGCAACCTTTGATCCAATGTCTAAATTTTGAACATTGTGCTAGCTGATTGGACCCTCTGTTTTCAAGTTAATATAATATTCCCTCTTTCCCGTTGTTAGTTGATATAACTGGTCTAGTAGTCCAGGATCTTCCCTGTCATTAGTTGGCTCTATGAACCTTGGACTTTGATATGGATCTAGGGTTTGGATTACCCTAATCCCTTAAACTTAAAATATCATCAATTCCTTCTTCAATTCAATCACTACATAGTTCTTGAATGTGCAGTCTATCACAAGGATTTTAGGCCAGGGGTCCTTATCTCCCATTATATCTATAAATTCAAAGTCTGCGTAGGTATTAACCCTCGCAATGTCAACTTCGACGTCTTCTAAGATCTTGATTGGTATGATGCATTGCTGATTTACCATGTGCAACTGAATAGGAGAAAATGCTATCTTGCGTTTCCCCAATGCTTCCCATGTCTTCCTTGGTAGTATATTAACGTCTGAGCCCAAGTCTAAAATGGTGTCTCTTATCTAGAACCCTACAATTTGTGCATCAATCCTAAACTCATTCCATGTTTGCATTTTATTCCTTCATATTCTTCTCGAGTATCTCTCTGGAAGATTAGCGGAGATTGAGTTGTTCTGATCTATCCCTCCTTTAATGGCTGACTTTAAATTCTCTAGAAGTTTTCCAAGCATTTTCTCATTATTTACAATATTCAAGAACAATTTAAACCACTCTTATATAGGTTGTGCTGGATATGGGCCCTTTTCTTTGTAGACCATTGGTTGCACTTCATATGATTATTTTCTTGGATTTAGCTTTGTGAATGTTTCCACCACTTCTTTGTAGTACTGTCTTTGTTTCTCTGGACTATATGAGTGTTTCGATGAAGTGAGTCTTATAATTTTAGGTTGCTTTGTTGCTCCTGCATCATCTCCGGTCTTCTTTCCTCCCCGTGTCACTATAGCTACACTTGAGAGGGGGTCAATTTCTCCTATTATTGGTTCTGCATTAATCAAATCGATCACTCTTCCCATCTTTTGATCAATTATGGGAAGCCTTTTGTAGCATGTGTGTTTACTCTGCATTGAGAACACCATGTCCTTCTAAGTAGAGGACATTCTCTCACAACATGACCTTCCTATTCATAATTGTAACATCGCATTGGACCTCATCCTCACGTCCTGCGCCCCCTTGCTCCTGCTCCTCCTCGTCCTTGAGGAGTTTCATGTAGAATTTTAATACAAAATACATGTATGTCCTGGATTCACCTGATCTAACAATTATGTGCCATTGTTAAATACAGAATCTCTTCTACAAATCTTTGCGGAATTCGAAACACAATCGCCAATCACAATACATGAAGAAAGATCAATCACACATAACACAAATAATTTACCAGGAAATCTTATAGCTAAAAACCCCACTATCTTCTATTATGTATTATATCATGGTTCATGAAACAATTACATACAAATATCTAATCCGAGAGCTCTCAGTACATGAGCTAACTGTATCACACTGTCATACAAAAATTGGCAAGTTCCTTAGCCAATTTATTGTCTCCAGACAGCCTGCCTCCAGTGCGCAATCACAGCTGATAGAAATCCCTGAATGAATGCAATTTCTCCTGCCTTGACTGCGCAATCCTCATGGGCACATCCAATGTGTGTGTGGTTTCATGTGTGCAACTGGATAATGTCACAACTGATAGTCAACTTCCCTTTCACCAAGAACTTAACTGGGTCTCCACTGGATCTGACATGCATGCAGTTAATAGTATTAAATATTCAGTTGCATGTGAGGCCACTGATTGTGAATTAATTAATAATTAATTCACTTGATCTCTCATTAGTGTATCTTCAATTACAACTGGCACAATTGAGTTTATCTCACTTAAATGAGTTAAACTACTTTACAACTTTCATACCTGCACTTCCAACTCTGTTACAACTTCAAATCACTCAGTTACAACTAAGTCAACCTGCATGCCCCACCAACCAACCTCTTAACTCAAAATTCCCTTAGATAACTGATTTTCCACTTCATTTAATTATTTCCAAGTGCTCGTTGAGAATATATTATTCTTTATTGTCCAAGTATTATTAAGTAATAATAATAGTTTACATTCATCTATAAATATAAATGCAATATATAAATAGAACTTGCACATACATCTATAAATAGACATGCATCTATAAATAGAATATTCTCTTACATCTATAAATATACATCCACCTAAAAATAGCCTGAGGATCCATTATAGTGTAGGTTCTTAATTTTCACTAGGATTTTCTTGTTGAATCTCACACTCCCTCTACAAGAAAGGGATTATCCTTCACCCCGATCCTGTCTCTATGGTATTCTAATTTTCTCCTAGTGAGCGCCTTCGTCAGAATATCTGCATCTTGACCTTCTGTAGGAGTGTACTAAAGCAACATGATCCCCCTCTGCACACAATCTCTGAGATGATGGTACCAGATATATATAGATATATATATATATATATATATATATATATAATTATCAAAGTTTCATTGAACTCTCGAATAATCCTATGTTTCATGATCTTTATAAGAATATATATATATATATATATATATATAATTATCAAAGTTTCATTGAACTCTCGAATAATCCTATGTTTCATGATCTTTATAAGAATATATATATATATATATATATATATATATATATATATATATATATATTTATTGATCACGAAACATAGGATTATTCGAGAGTTCAATGAAACTTTGATTATCACAATGAATCACTGTCGGATCTAAATGAGAACCAAACAAACCAACCAAGATCTTTCTCATCCAGATAGCCTCACATACAACTTGACTCACTGCCATGTATTCTTCTTCCACTAAACAAAGTGCCACAGATCTCTACTTCCTGTTATACCAAGAAACAGTTGTAGATCTAATGCTAAAGATCCCCCTTGATGTGCTCTTTATGCCCGGTGGGCTGCTTGCCCAATCTGCATCCGTGAATCCATGCAACTTCACCTCATCTGTCTATCTGTACCATAAACCATACTTTGATGTACCCCTCAAGTATCTCAGAACATGCTTTCCTGCCTTCCAAAAGAGCTTGGTAGGCTTGACCATAGCTTGACTCAATTGGTTAACCACATATCAAATGTTTGGTCTCATGTTCACTAGATACATTAGCGAACCCACTAACTGTCGATAGACAGTAGCATCCACTACCTCTCCAGAAGTAGCATCCTATTCCATCCAATTTCCTGGAAGAGGAGTATCCATGGGTTTGCAGCCCTCCATGTGAAACTTACCTAGTATCTCCCTTGCATACTTGCCTTGAGACACAAAAATTTCGCCATCTCGCTGCCATATTTCCAATCCAAGGAAAAAATGAAGGAGGCCCATATCCTTCATCTCAAACTCCCTTGCAAGATCCTCCTGGCATGATTGTATCAGTTACTCATCACCAGTCAATATTAAATCATCAACATATAGAAAAATGATTAAAATATTACCCTACACCACAATTTGGTATAGGTTGCATCTACTTCACTTTTGGTGAAGCCTAGTCTGGTGAAATACTTGTCTAGCCAAGTGTACCAAGCACGGGGTGCTTGCTTCAGCCCATACAACGCTCTTTTGAGTCAGAATACATGAGACTCATTGTTGAAGATCTGAAAACCTTCAGGCGACTTTATGTACACCTCTTCCTCAATGATCCCATTGAGAAATGCAGTTTTCACATCCATATGATGAATGTGCCAACCCATTTGCGTTGAGAGAGCAAGGATGGTCCTTATGGAAGAATACCTTGTGACAGTTGTAAAGGTCTCTTCATAATATATTCCCTCGATCTGTGAGAAGCCCTGGGTCAAAAATCTGGCCTTTTATTTCTCAACACTCCCATTAGCAACTTGCTTTACCTTGTAGATCCATCTTGAACCTACCACTGATTTATCAACCAGCCATGGAACAATTTCCCAAGTATTTTTTTGACAATGGAGTCATACTCCTCCACCATTTCATCTACCCATGTGGGCTCCTGCATTTCTTCCTAAAAGGAAGATTTTTCAGTCACAATACATTTTCTCATGAGAACCATGTATCTAGTAAATTGGTCAAGAGACTATCTTTGTCTGCGTTGTGAAGTAGGGGCTCCTACATTCTGTGCAGCATCAAGTCTCAGCCTATCAGCTTCTGTGGTACACCTTCTTCTAGATCTGATGGTTGGCTCTATGTAAGTGGACTCCTCCACTCCATGAACCTCCACCTGTGGCTGATCCACATCTAGAGACTCATCTTTGGGAATCAACAGTTCCTCCTCCACATGCAATTCTAGCTCCCTCTCAAGCGACAATCGCATGGCTTTCCCCTCATTGAATTTTATATATCGTAGCACCACATTTATTCGACTATTTGTAAAAAAAAAACGTTAATTATGGGGTGTTTCTATGTACCCCAAAAAAATCCCAACTTCAGCAGTTGGCTCCAGCTTCTTCCTGGTGTCCTTAGTCACATGCACATAAACAGAGGAGCCAAAAATCTTAAAGTGTGAAACATCTGGTTTCTTACCAGTGAAATCTTATTTAGGTGTACTCGTGCCAAGTACTCAATTAGTACAATGGTTTTGCACATAAACCGCAGTGTTGCATGCTTACATTGTTAGGCCTTGAACATGCAACATCGCTTGTGCTACACCCATGATCATTCTGTTTTTCCTCTCTGCGACCCCATTTTGTTGTGGGTTATGAGGCGCTATGAGTTCTCTTCGAACTCCTTCTTTGTTGTAGAAGTTCTTGAATTTGTTATAGATCTATTATCCACCATTATCACTCCTAAGAGCCTTCACTTGCTTCTACGGCTCTTTCTCCACCATTTCCTTAAACTCACAAAACTTTGAGAATGTTTGATCTTTCTTCTGCATGAAGAAGATCTAGCATTTATGATAAAATTCATCAACAAAATTAACACGGTACTTATGTTTTGTTGTTGAATCAACCAAGAATGGTCCACACACGTCTGTGTGAACTCTCTCAAGGATCCCCGAAGCACGGTTCTCCTTCTCATGAAAGGTGGAATTTACATACTTCCCCATGGTGCAACCATTGTACTGATCTAACTGAGAAATTTTTCCCATTGGAAGTTCAGTAGATATTTGTTACATGATTTTCAAGGCTCCATGATGAAGATGGCCCAATCGCATGTGCCATAATTCGCCCTCATCCCGGCTCACCCCTTTTTCTTCCTTGCCCATCATGGAAGTGCAGCCATCTACCTCCAGCTTGTAGAGATTCTTAACTCGAATACCTATACTCTTATATTGACGTGTTTTTTTATGTCACAGGAACGTTTTTCCATCGCTGAAAAACAACGTCATAGCCTCTGTCCTCCAACATTACAACTAAGACCAAATTTTTCTTCAAACCTGGAACATGCATAACATCTTTCAATTGAAATGGTTTACTTGAATCCCTCTAGAAGGTAATGGTACCAATGACAGTCGCACTATACCATCCGTCATCACCCATCTCTATATTAATTTGGAGATCTTTCTCCTCCAAGTCACTGAAAATTTCCTTATCTCCCGTCATGTGAAAGGAAGCGCCACTATCCAAATACCACATCGATCCCAACGCACTTGACACCATGCATGTGATCAAAGATAATTCAAGATCAAATTGTGAGGCAAGGGCGTCACCAGCTACAGCTCCAATAGCCTTCTTGTTCTTCTTCTTTTGTGGAGAGTTAGTAGCAAGATGCCCATGTTCGTGACAATGAAAACACTTCACCTTGGACATATCCAACTTCTTTCCTTTAGACTAAAATTTAGAATGGAGTTTCTTCCCCTTCCTCTTCTTTGCCTTGGAATCCAAAGCACAATCCTCTTCATCATCATGCTTTGATGAAGAACCATCTTTGGTGTTCTGCCTGAGCTCCTCCTGCACCAGATCCAACCACAGTCATTCCCAATCCGACAATTTTTCCTGTCTGTTTACGGAGTCTTCATAACTATGCAAACTCTTAGGAAGTCCCAAGAGAGCCAAGCTCACCAAATCATCATCAGCAACAGTTATTCTCACACTCCCAAATTCATCCCGACATTGGATAAACTTCGTGAGATATTTTGGAATGTTATCACCCTTTTCCATCTTGATCTTCTTGAGTTTATCTTTGAGTGCCAATTTCCTATGGTCACTGCTACTTTGGAAAATATCCTTCAAATCCCTCCACATAGCATATGATGTGGCTTTCCCAAGAGACTTGAGACAATGTGGTCTCATACTCTCTCCAAAATAATCCTCCTCTCCTTTGCCACTTTCTTTTTCCATGCATCAAGATTGGCAGCATTTGACAAAGCAGACTTAGCAACATCATTGTCAATGAATTCCTTCAGGCCATTATCTTCAAGCACTGCCTCCATCCTGTCCTTCCAATAAATGTAGTTCAACATTCCCTTGAGTACATACTCTAACCTCAAGATATTGAAAGCCATTTCGATCTTGAATCAACTGTAGCACCAAGAAATTCTTTCTGCAAATTCGAATTCTTTCCACCAACAAACTCAGCTCCTATTTCACTACTGAAATTTCCTGAGCTCTGATACCATGTAGAAATTTAATACAAAATACATGTATGTCATGGATTCTCCTGATCTACCAATTGTATGCCACTGTTAAATGCATAATCACTTCTACAAATCTTTGCGGAATTCGAAAGACAATCGCCAATCACAATATCATGAACAAAGATCAATCACACATAACACAGTTAATTTACTGGGAATTCTTATAGCTAAAACCCCACTATCTTCTATTATTTATTATATCATGGATCATGAAACAATTACATACAAATATCGAATCCAAGAGCTCTCAGTACATGAGCTAACTGTCTCACACTGTCATACAAAAATTGGCAAGTTCCTTAGCCAATTTACTATCTCCAGACAACCTGCCTCCACTGCGCAATCCCAACAGATAGAAATCCTTGAATGAATACAATATTTCCTGCCTTGACTGCGCAATCCTCATGGGCACATCCAATGTGTGTGTGGTTGCATTGTGCAACTGGATAATGTCACAACTGATAGTCAACTTCCCTTTCACCTAAAACTCAACTAGGTCTCCACTGGATCTGACATGCATGCAGTTAATAGTAGTAAATACTCAGTTGCATGTGATACCATTGATTGTTAATTAATTAATAATTAATTCACTTGATCTCTCACTAGTGTATCTTCAGTTACAACTATCACAACTGAGTTTGGCCCACTTAACTGAGTTAAACTACTTTACAAATTTCATAACTGCACTTCCAACTCTTTTACAAATTTGAATCACTCAGTTACAACTAATTCAACCTGCATGTCCCACCAACCAACCTCTTAACTCAAAATTCCTTTAGATAACTGATTTTCTACTTCAGTTAGGTATTTCCAAGGGCTCATTGAGAATAGATTATTGTTTATTTTCCAAATATTATTAAGGGATAATAATAGACAACATGCATCTATAAATATACATCCACCTAAAAATAGCCTAAGGCTCCATCTTAATGTAGGTGCTTAATTTTCACTAGGATCTTCTTGTTGAATCTCAACATTTCATTGGCCCTATATGTTATATTGTCCAACCTTTCATATAATGCATCCAACGCCCTACATTGGTATTTGTGATGAGTTAGCGAGGAGCATAACTCAAAATAGGTGTTGTTAGGGACATTTGAACATTTCTGTAAAATTGGGCAGAGTCATGGAAGATGTCCATATTCCTTACAAATCTCACAGTAATCAGTGATTTCCATATTTTTCTGACTTGGAAATCCGTGGAATTGTGTTTGACCTTGGTATATACCCTACGTCCCTATCTGCGCAACTCCTGCTGCAGGCAGTGCTCCCGAGGCCCCCCCAGGTCCAAATACATTTCTCAATCTCCACAACCTTGGGTATTTTGTGATTAGGTTTCCTTCAACTAAGCAATGTGTACAACATGCTTTTGGTTTTGCTGGTTGCACTGGATGCATATCTTTCAATTTCTCTGTTAGACTTGTAATATGATGTTGCACTCCCAATATAGAAGGATCTTGTATTGTTGTTCCACCCTGAAATTCATGAGGGTACCCCACCATAGCTTCAGTCCTCGTTGCTTTCTCTAGAGCATCCTACAATGTATGAATATTATGTTGGGTCAATGGCATTCTTGTAAGGGGTATAAGTTCTTTAATAAACCAATCTCGTTGGTGGTTCAGGTCTTTGGGATAACTTAAGTTGTTGATTGCTTCTTTAAATCTTCTCATCAGCTCCCAAGTTGTTTCCCTTTATCATTGCTTAATTTCCCATAACTCATAAAATCCTTGTTGATACATCTGAGGGAGTTTGAATTCCTGCACGAATTCTCTTTCGACATTATCTACTGCAATATTTTGAAGTAGCTCCGACCATTTGATGAACCACCTCAAGGCTCTCTCCCTAAGAGTGGTTTGAAACTCAATAAATTTGGTAGCATCTGGTGTTTGGTGGGCCCTCTATATAGCCTCGCAAAAGTACCAATGTTTCTCTAGGTCGACGTTCTCTTTTCCACAGAACTTCAGGTATCACTTGAATGACCCTTCCATGTCTAATTTTTATTGAGGGATGAGTACAAATCCTTTTGATCCAGGTTGTGATGATCCTTATGGTATCTTTCTAGTATTACCATTGTTACTAGTACTAGCTTGAAATGTAGTTTGAACACTATGAACTCTAATAAATTTAATTAACTTTGATAAGAATTGATCAATTTTTTTGTAAAGTACTAGGGTAAGGTTAGGGTCTATGCTATCTAGGCATGGGGAGTTTGTACTGCCTTTTGTCTTTGATTTTTCTCTTTCCGCACATAATATTTCCATCCCGACAAGAATGTCACCATCTGAGTCATCTTTTGAGCCTCCTCCTTCTATTATTTCTAACATTTCTCCTTCTGTGGATTGGGATTCGATCCTATTATCTTCACGATTTTTAACTCTTCCAACACACCCTTCCTTCCTTTTCCGTCCCACTACCACTTCTTCTTCTATCAAAATTCGCAACACCTTTCTTACTTGGTGCACATCATTATTTTTCCTATTAATCTCCAACATTACCATTTCCCACCATTTATCCACTATTTGTGCTCTTCAATGCACCCTCAGATCCCTATATTTCATGGAATCATTTGCATCCATATTATCAATCTCCTCATATCTCCCAGTCCCACAAAATCCATCGCTTTATATCCTTCCCCTAGTACTGTATGCTTAGGATTCCATGCTTGGAGTTTGGAATGTCAACAAAACTTCTTCCACCATGGGAACTTTAATCAACAAATGAATCTCTTTTAGCATTTTCCCTCGCAACCATGACCTGAATATATCCTAGAATTTCGAAAAATATTGGTGGCATTTTGTAGCAAACTAAAAAATATACCCTTCTAGTGTGGACTGTACCTAGAATTTTATAGCTCAGATTAGGTCAGTATCCAAGCAATGTAATGCCAATAGATCTAGTTTTGTCTTGATACGATGATATCTATTTTGTTTGCCCGATTTCCCTTTAATCTACAGCCTCCACAACCAATTAAAAATATCTTTAGGAAATTTACCCCAAAATATCTAGTACTGATCACTAGTTGAATCTGAAAATGAGATTTGGTTCTTCAAATTCCTTTCTTTTTATTCTTGTATTTGGGATTGTTGTGAGATGAGTCTATCTATGTTTTCACCCCACCAACTTCGTAGCTCTCTCTTATAAATACTTAATACCATATTCCAACTCCCTTTTAAATTTCAGGTCTCAAAAATGGAATCATTTGTTGGTTAAAAATAATAATCGAGTAAAGACACAGATTTAGGAACAGGGGCCAACAAAGCTCCATTGCAGTCTAGGACAACGCTGACATTTTCACCTTACCCAAGACTGAGTAAGGTGTCTCACCCAAGATGTTGTGTGACCTTATTAAAATGATAAAGTTGGGAATTAGATATCATGAAAGAACTATCAATTTGATGAACCCTTAGTTAAACTGAGAGGGGGGGGTGAATCAGTTTATTACATTCATGGAATTTTAAAAATTTTCTATAAACTTATTTACACCTCCATTTCATAAGCAACTTAATATATAATTAAACAGAAATCTTAATATGTGAGCAGCAAGTGTTAAGCAGATTAAATATAGTGCATCAACACATAATCATCATGCACATAGACAACAGATATAAGTGGAAACCCATAAGGGAGAAAACCACATATTATTATTGTTGTGATGTAAACAAAAGCTCGAACTCCCTCTCACCACTAATTTTCTGTAGGCTCCAACCTACAGGAGGTTTCTACCTCAAATTTTGCAAGCTACAACTTGCAAGGAACCTCCAACTCCCATCTATTTTCTACAGGCTACAACCCACGAGAGGCTCCTACCTCAAACAGCTAAAAATAGACATCTATCAAGCTACAACTTGATATGGAAGCACCAACTCCCTCACACTACAATAAAATCATATGTTGATTTACCTAGATATCAGCTATGTTTTTCTCCTTCTTCACTACTACACTTCCAATCTTCAAATCTGCTTCATATCAGCTATGGATGTGCACAACTTCTCTATCTGCTCTCTCTCATTCTTCCACTCTCTAACCTCTCTATTCACATTACAATAACATCATTTATATATATCACTTCATGTTTGTTTGCATTCTATGTGGGAATATGAAGTGAACAGGCATGACTCTTTTTCTTCCACCCACTCATTTCCTCACTCAGCATATTCAGGATGTTACGAAAATATATACACTTGTTTCAGTATTAAATTGGATTTTTTATTTTCCTTGGAGACTTTCCTTTGCATCACAAACAATATAAAATAATTAATGAATTTACAATTACAGTTACAACAATATTTCAATTCAGCCCTTTCAACTTCTTACTTTTCTTTTCATTTTTTCTTCTCTTCCTGCTGTCCCTTTTCTTCTTTGTCTAGTGTTATATTTCCAACTGTGCTGCAACATTATTGTCTTAGCCTCACTTAACCCATGCCTTTATTTTTTACACCACTTTTGCCTTTGTATATCTTACCTGTAGCACTCTATGCTCTTCTCTACTCCTTTTCTCTGTGTCAGGTTACTTACCCGAGTCTCCTTCTGCCCACATTTAGACTTTGTTATCAAACGTTCGTAGCCACATAACACCTTTGTATGAGTGTCGGGTCACTTTCCTAGAGCCTTTCCTCTTGCATTTAACCTTTCCTTTTAACTCACTATTGCAACCGTGTACAACACTGTTCTGCACGGAGTCGGGTCCTTTTACTTACCTGAGCCTTTTCTTACTGCATTCATCCTTTTCCTTTGTTACATGATTCGACCTCCACCTCCATGGTTTTCTTCATAAAACCAACGCAAACACATTAAACCTTGGACCTAAAATATATTGATATTTACCTCTGAATCGCATCGTGTCTGCTTCACAAATCACACTTCGCACTTCGGTGTTCCATATATTTTACGTTATAATCTCATTTTCCTTCTTTGATGCGATTTAACACGGGAAAAGCTTTACAAATGGATTTTAAATCCTTTGGATTTCTCCTTTAAAACTACATCGCATCCGGGCCTCTTTATCACACTTCGCAACTTTACCAATTTATAGATTTCGCAATACTTGTGATTCTGCGATTTCACAAATCGCAACGAACTCATTATCGCACATCATACCTTAAAACATATAACTTTCCAGGTATTAACATATAAACATAAGAATCACCGATTTCGATGTGCGGTATGTGGGCCAGGTCCATGTCATCTCCACGTCATCGTGCCATGTCACATTGCCACGTTACTGCCACATCATTTCCACGTCATTGCGACATCAACATAAATTAACTGTGATATGTGGGGTCAGGGCCACGTCATTTGCCATGTCAGCTTGACACGTCACTTCCACGTCATATCCACGTCACTGCCACATCATATTTCCATGTCATCTTGCCACATCACTTCCACGTCATATCCATGTCACTGCCATATCATCTTGCCATGTCATCGGCCACACTTTGAATTTCACATTTTGTGTGTTTTATCGCTTCGCAAATTCATTAACTTATGTCCCTGCAACTTCGCAACTTTACTAATTTCAATTCTTGCGATCACTGATAAACCTTACTGCATGCGATGTGCGATATACTTCGCATCACATCTTAATTAACTTGCTAAGTCTTTACATATAAATATAAAACTCGTCGATAGTGATGTGCGCTATGCGGTAAAGGGTTCGGGCCCAACTCTTTCCGACTCATTCACGGCCCGCTGCACTGATCTGAATGTATTCCATGGCTTGACTCTTTGAGCTTTTCTAAACTTAAAATAACACAGCTCAACCTGCTCTTGCATTACTCTACCCACATTCATGACTTGACCCTGCTTGCTACCTTTGCTCCTTTGCTTCCTTTGCTCACAAATGATAAATATTCTAATGATGTTCCTTGCTTCTTTGCTACTCCTTTGCCTTATTTCTAGTTCTAGTGCTGCTCCTTTGTGCTCCTTTACCATCAATGACAATATTTCCAACAGTCTCCCCCTTTGGCATTAATGGCAACACATCCACCAATACTCTGATAATTCCTCCAATAATTCCTCCCCCTTTCATTCTAAGAAGTGTCTTTCTTCCTCTGCTTTCTTTTCATAAGTCCCTTTCTTCTTCTACTTTCTTTTCCTCCCCCTTTGATATCAATGGAAAAGGGTTAAATTTTTTCTTTATACCTTGCTGCTCCATAATGGAGTATAATAATTGTTGGGAGAACACTTTGAAACTCATTGAGATTGCATGAATGGAAGGCATGTCACCATAGAATGTTTTGTACTTTAATCCCTTACTGCTTGATAATGGTGATATGTGGTAGACTTCTGAAGATATAATCACTTGATGTAATTTTTCCATAATACTTTGATCTGAGGACCTGTACCATACCACTGCTCCACTAATAACACTTGGTATTCTACTGATAGGCAGGCTACTTGCTCCAAATACCAATTGATGAATGATGTAAAGATATAATGAAGATAACCATTTCTCTTATTCATACTTCTTAAGAAAATTTTGATTCATTATTAACACTTGCAGAGAGACATACAATGTAATAATCCTCTGTAGATCTTTACCAGCTCCATAGCTCTAGCTCTTCCGTGACAAATTTTATGGGTTGCTCTCCCCCTGGAATGATGCTTCTTGTTTGATGCTGACTTGTCTACTGCACTATTTCTATTCCTGATATTGTAGCCTTTGCTGGTGCTTTTTTTTTTCCTGGTCATATCAAAGAGTATCATCTGCAGACACTACCCCTAGTTTGTCTCTTAGATATTCGAATGGTTCTCTAGAAAGAGGTTTTTTTAATATGTTTGTTGTTTGTTCCTTTGTTGGTACATATTCCATCTTTACTATTTTCTTTGCTACATGTTCTTTGAGGAAGTGGTACTTCATTGGGATGTGCTTGGTTTTCGAATAAAGTACTGGATTTTTTTGTATACTTATTACACTTGTATTTTCACATTTGATAGAAATAGGTTCAGTGATGTTTACCTTAATGTCTTGAAGAGTTTGTTTCATCCACGTCACTTGTGTGCAACAAGCTTCTACTCCTATGTATTTTGTTCCTACTGTATATAGAGAGACATATGGTTTCTTCTTGCTTAACCATGCCACCAGAATTTCTCCCAAATAGAATTCACCTCCAGTTGTGCTTTTCATGTCATCCACACAGCTAACCCAATATGCATCTGTATATGTTGTTAATGTGAAATATTTGCCTTTCAGATACCATAGGCCATAATGTGCAGTTCCTTGCAGGTATAGAAATATCCTCTTGATTTCTAACAAGTGATTTTGTTTTCGTGTTGCTTGATATCTTGCCACAAGTCCTACTGCCACCATAATGTTTGGTCTGGAGGTTGTTAGGTATAGCAGACTTCCTATCACATATTTGTAAAGTATTTTATCTACATCTCCAGATCCATCATTAGCACATAAATTGCATCCAATGATCATGGGAGTTGACATAGGTTTGCAGTCTTCCATTTGGAATCTTTTTAACATGTCTCTTAAGTATTTTTCTTGTGAAATGAATATGCCTTTGTTCTTTTGTAGAATTTGAAGTCCTAGGTAGAAGGTAAACTCTCCAATCATATACATCTTAAATTATGACTTCATTTATTCTGAAAATCCTTTTACTAACTCATCCTTGTTGCTAAAAAACATGATGTCATCTACATATACTACTACAATTAAGAGTTCATTTTCATCAGCCTTTATATACATATTGTTGTCTACTCCTCCCTTCTTGAAACCTTGTTTTTTAAAGTACTTGTCCAAGCTAGAATACCATGCACATGGTGCTTGTTTGAGACCATATAGGGCTTTCTTTAATCTACACACATAATCGTTTTTATCAGCTAAGGAAAATCCTTCAGGTTGTTCCATGTAGACTTCTTCCTCCAGATCTCCATTTAAGAAGGAATACTTCACATCCATTTGATGTACCTTGAAATCATGATAGCATGAAAAACCCAGAAACATTCTAATTGCTTCCATTCTTGCTATAGGGGAAAAAATTTCATCATATTCAAGTCCTTCGATTTGAGAGTATCCCTTACATACAAGTCTGGCATTATTTCTGATTACCTGACCTTGTTTATTCATCTTATTCTTGAATATCCACTTTGTGCCATTGGCATTTTTCCCAACAGGTCTTGGTATTAGCGCCGAGGTTTTGTTCTTTTCAATATGGTCTAATTCTTCATTCATAGCATTTATCCAATTTTTTTCTTTCTTGGCTTCATCTAAATCCTTCAATTCTATCTGTGACAGCATGGCTAGATACAATTCCTCGGTCTATTCAGCTAGTTGTCTTCTAGTTTCGACTCCTACACTCTTGTCTCCAATGATTTGATCTTCTGGATGGTTCTTTTGAGTGTGTCTCAAGGGTCCTTTTGAGTTTATTTTATTATCTTTTGTTGTCTTACTCTGTTCTTTATTTTCTTGATTCTCATATTCATGGTCATCTGGAGGATTGACACATTCTATGCTTCTGGTTCTGTCTGGTATATATTCATCGAATCTCACATCAATTATCTCCACAATTTTATGCATTATTTTATTGTAGCACCTATATCCCTTACTCTTAGATGCATATCCCAAAAATATTCCTTCATCGGCTCTTGCATCATACTTCCCTAATTTTTCATCATTATTCTTTATGAAACATTTTCTTCCAAATATTATAAATTTCTTGATTTATATCGGTTTCCCATGCCACAATTCATATGGAGTCTTGTCACAATTTGGTTTGAGATGAGCTTTGTTGGGAATATGAATAGTTGTGTGTACTTCTTCTGCCCAGTAGGTTTGGGGAATTTTTCTTTCTTGCATCATGGCTCTGGAAATCTGTTGTACCGACCTATTTTTCCTCTTTCCACTCCATTATATTGAGGTGTACCTGCAACTGTAAATTGTTGCTTTATCCCACATTCATTGCACAGGTTTGCAAAATCATCGTCTGTGAATTCACCTCCTTTGTCTGATCTAATGCATTTTAATTTAAATCCAGTTTGATTTTCTGCCAATGCCTTGAATATCTTCAATTTCTCAAAGGCTTCAGATTTTATATCTCAGAAATGCCACCCACTTTTATCTCGAAAAATCATCGATTATTAGCATGAAATATGATTCTCCACCTGGTGCATTTGTTCTTGAAGGTCCGCACAGGTCCATGTGTACAAGATGAAGAGGCTTACTTGTAGATAGTTGGTCTTTAGCTCTGAATGATGTGCGAGCTTGTTTTCCCAGTTGGAAATACTTACATATGGTATTTGGTGGCTTCTTTATTGCAGTAAAATCTCTGATAGCTTTATTTTTGCTCAGTATGATGATGTGGTCAAAAATTAGATGTCCCAATATTCTATGCCATAACAAAGATTTGTCAAGTTTGTTGATGTGGCATGCTTCTTTCTCTTCTTCTACTATATAGACATCACTCTTTGTTCGAACACCTTTGATCAAGGTATTTCCTATGGTGATTGACCTTACTTCACAATATTGGGCTCTAAAAAGGACCTCATAGCCTTTATCACAAATTTCACTAAAACTTAGCAGATTGGCTTTTAGACCATCCACAAACAGTACATCCTGAGCCTCTCCTCTTCCATTATTCAGCTAACTGTGCCTTTTTCCTTGATTTTCCCTGCTCTATCATTACCGAATGTTATATTCCCATATTTATTTTCATCAAAAGTTACAAACTTGCTTCGGTCTCCGATCATATGTTTTGAGAACCCATTGTCCACATACCATTGACTGTTTTGATCTTGAGAAATTAGAACCAAATCACACTTATTTAGCTTCCTTTTTCATTGCATGCAGCTTTTTGTTTGATAAAATTCCTGAGGATATGGATCACAGTATTTTAGAGCACATACATGAGACTTGTGCCCCTTTTTATGGCAACAAAAACATTTGATTGTATTTCTGAATGGATTATGTACACGAGTGAATCCACCATTGTTCTTAATTCCCCTTGACTTTCCATACTCCAATCTCTGTGTATACACTCTTCACTCCATGGATTTATGACCAAACCTTTTACAACAAAAAAATAGCCATGGAAGTAGTATATAACTTTGGTAGAGAAAGTTGTTTGGGGATATAGCCATTTGGTCATATGAAAATTCTGTCTTTGGAAGTCATTTTATCTGAGCTGGAATGTTATTTGGATTTTTACTCCTCTTCTTTCCAAGGCTTTCCTTTTGGTGGATTTTTGTTGTAGTTCATGAGGATTTGGAGGGTTTCCCACATTTTTGTTCTCATATGGATGGGAGTTACCATTTTCTTTTAGCACAACATTCACAAATGTAATAGCTTTCTTACCCTCTGCCTTTGACTTGCTGCATTCTCCTTCATATCCTATCCCAGTATTTACAAGAGGATATCATTGTGGATTTAATATCTTGTCCAATTGTTTAGCACCTTTTAATTTTTGAACGTTCATTGTTAAATCAGTTTGATATTTTCCCATATTCTTCCTCGGAATCACCACCTCTTATTCCAATCTTCTGCATTCCTGACTTTTCTCTCTTATTTGCTGCAGAAGAATGTCTTCTACTTTCCTTGCTTCTTCTAGTTCAATTTTCAACTTGATAAAATATTCATAGTTTGGTTCTCCATTTACATGTTTTAGAAGGATTTCCTTTTGTTTTCTAGTCTTGAGCTTGAGTCTATCTATTTCCTTTAGGGTTCTCACCAAATCCCCCTCAAGCTCTACCTCACCTTCTTCTTCAAATTCCAAGAGATCTTCCTCAAGATCTTCCTTGGCCATCAAAATTAATTATAATGTTCCTTCTTCATTGGGGGATTCATCTGAGCTCTCAGATGCACTGTTGTCTTGTTGAGCATATAATTTTCTTCTATTAAATCTATGCCTCTGTCCAATCTTCTAACAAATTTGGCTTCTTCTTCATCAGAGCATAAGCATGTACCTTCCTTTTCTTCTATGCACTTTTCTGCCTTAAAGGCAACCTCTATCATGTTTCACTTCCCTTTAGGAAGTCTCATCTCATATGATGTTAGGTTCTCAAGTAATTGGTCTCTGGTTAAGGTTTCCTAGTTTGTTGTTTCTTCTATGGCAGAAACCTTAGGATTAAACCTGGATGGTAGAGATATCAATATTTTATGGACTACAACACTTTGTTTAATTTCTTCTCCTAGGTCTATCATGATATTCACAACTTCTGCAACTCTTAAGAATAATGCAACTATATATTCATCTTCATTCATTTTTATGTTTTCAAACTGAGTTCTATATGCTTGTATTTTGGCCATCTTCACCTTCATATCTCCCTCGTGAATGTTTCCTAAAGTATCCCAGATATCTTTGGCAGGCTTATTGTGCATTACTTTGATAAATTCTGACTTACTTGGACCACTTATGAGAGCATTCATTGCTTTGCATTAGCTCTGAAATTGTGTTTGGATTCTTCCTCAGTGTTTGTATCCTTTGGTGCATATTTTTCTTCCACAGTAGCCCAAGCTTATAGTTTCTTCCAATAAAAAATGGGGATTTATTTGTTGAGCATCCTTCTGGGCTAGCCATTTTTGGGACCTAGGACTTCCTTCCAGTTGTTAAACCATTTCTAAAGGAACCGGCTCTGATACCAATTGATGAACCCTTACTCAAACTGAGAGGGGGGGTGAATCAGTTTAGTACATTCATGGACTTTTAGAACCTTTCTTCAAACTTATTTACACCTCCATTTCATAATAAATTCAATATATAATTAAACAACAATATTAATATGTGAGCAGCAAGTGTTAAGGATATTAAATACAATAGATCAACACATAATCATCATGCACATAGACAACAGATATAAATGGAAACCCATAAGGGATAAAACCACATCTTATCATTTTTTTGATGCAAAGGCAAGCTCCAACCCCCTCTAACCACTAATTTTATATAGGCTCCAAACTATAGGAGGCTACTACCTCAAATTTTGCAAGCTACAATTTGCAAGGAAGCTCCAACTCCCATCTATTTTTTGCAAGCTACAACCCACAGGAGGCTCCTACCTCAACTAACTACAACTGGACATCTATCAAGATATAGCTTGATATGGAAACACCAACTCCCTCATACTACAATAAAATCATATGCTAATTTAATTGGATATCAGCTCTGTTTTTCTCCTTCTTCATTGTTGCCCTTCCAGCCTTCAAATCTGCTTCATATCAGCTCTATATGTGCACAACTTCTCTATCTTCTCTCTCTCATTATTCCACTCTCTAACCTATCTATGAACATTACAATAACATCATTTATAGAGATCACTTCATGTTTGTTTGCATTCTATATCGGAATATGAAGTGAGTAGGCATGACTCTTTGCCTTCCATCCGCTCATTTCCTCACTCAGCATATTCAGGATGTTACAACAATATATACACTCGCTTCAATATTAAATTGAAGTTTTTATTTGCCTTGGAGACTTGTCTTTGCATCACAAACAATATAAAATAATTAATGAATTTACAATTAGAGTTACAACATTATTTCAATTTAGCCCTTTCAGCTTCTTTCTTTTTTTTTCATTTTGTCTTCTCTACCTGTTGTCCCTTTGTCTTCTCTGCCTGTTGTTATATTTCCAACTGTGCTACAACATTACTGTCTTAGCCCGACTTGACCCATGCCTTTCTATTTTACACAGCTTCTACCTTTGCATATCTTACCTGCAACATTCTATGCTCTTCTCTGCTCCTTTTCTTTGTGCCAGGTTACTTACCCGAGTCTCCTTCTGCCCACGTTTAGACTTTGTTATCAAATGGTTGTAGCCACATAACACCTCTGCACAAGTGTTGGGTCACTTTCCAAGAGCCTTTCCTCTTTTGTTTAACCTTTCCTTTTAACTCACTGCCGCAACCACGTACAACACTATTCTGCACAGGGTTGGGTCCTTTTACTTACCCAAGCCTTTTCTTGTTGTGTTCAGCCTTTTCCTTTGTTACCTGAGTCAACCTCCACTTCCATGGTTTTCTTCATAAAACTAGCATAAACATATTAAACCTTGGACCTAAAATATATTAATATTTACCTCTGAACCACATCGTATCAGCTTCACAAATCGCATCTTGCACTTCGGCATTCCATAAATTTTGCGTTATAATCTCCTTTTCCTCCTTCCATGCGATTTAACACAGGAAAATATTTACATATGAATTTTAAATGCTTTGGATTTCACCTTTGAAACTACATCACATTTGGGCCTCTTTATAGAACTTCGCAACTTTACCAATTTACAGATTTCGCAATACTTGCGATTTTGCGATTTCGCAAATCGCAGCAAACTCCTTATCGCATGCCACACCTTAAAAATATAACTTGCGAAGTATTAACATATAAACATAAGAATCAAAAATTTTGATGTGTGGTATGCAGGTCAGGTCCATGTCATCTCCACGTCATCGTGCCACGTCACCTTGCCACATCACTTCCACATCGTTGCCACGTCATCATAAATTAATTGTGATATGTGGGGTGGGGGCCACATCATCTACCACGTCACTACCATGTCATATCCATGTCACTGCCACGTCATCTTGCCACATAATCGCCCACACTTTGCATTTCACATTTTCTATGTTTTATCGCTTCACAACTTCATTAACTTACATCCTCGCAACTTCGCAACTTTAGTAATTTCAATTCTTGCGATTGCTACTAAACCTTATCGCATGCGATGTGCGATATAATTCACATTGCATTAACTTTCAAAGTCTTTACATATAAATATAAAATTCTCTGTTAGCAATGTGTGCTATGCGGTAAAGGGTTCGGGCCCAACTCTTCCCAACTCGTTCACAACCTGCTGCACCGATCTGAACATATTCCATAGCCTGAATCTTTGAGCTTTTCTGAACTTAAAATAACATGGCTTGACATGCTCGTGTATGAATATTCTCACGTTCATGACTTGAACCTGCTTGTTGCCTTTTCTCATTTGCTGCCTTTGCTCACGATTGATAAAGATTCTAATGTTGCTCCTTTCTTCTTTGCTGCTCCTTTACCTTATTGCTTGTTTTGGTGCTGCTCCTTTGTGCTCCTTTACCATCAATGAAAATATTTCCAACACAATCGTTATTCCTTAGAACATTTTTATCATAACCAAGTAGTCATTCTGCAATAACTAAACATACTATCAAATAATTAGGACTAAAATATACACCATAAAAAATTTTGATTGCCAATTATTTAGACAACAACCATAATAAAAGGCAAGCACATACGATATAGGCCACAGAGCATCTCTTCATATTAGCTTCATCATAATGTATTACATTTAACACTAGTGTCATTTCCAGAGAACATATGAGACTAAACAATACAAAGCTACAAGATTCCCACATCCCAGTGTAATTTCCCCTCTTCTGTGATTATCTTCTTCATGTTTCCTTCTTCCTTTTCTTTCCTTATCCCCACTCCTCCCCAACTAAATTGTTCGTATCTCATATTCCTTCACTTGGCTGCCTCTATGGCTCGGTCATTCTTGCTTCTTCCTGCTTACCTTCCATGACTTAGAGTCCAATCCAATTCACTCCATGTCACTTCCGCGACTCCGAAACGGTTGTCTCGCCACCCGCTATCACTTCAGCTATCTCAAAATTGTCCTATCCATTTCAAAAATGAAGGCCCCAACGCTGTCTGCCAACATTATAGTGCCTCCACATATTCAAAGAATGGATGATCACTGCCAACTCAAGATCGTGTGTCACATATTTTTTCTCGTGCCCATTTAGTTTCCTTGATTTATAGCATAACACTTATCCCTCCTGCATTAGGACTCCACCAAGTCCTATCTTGCAAGAATATATACACACAACGAAATATTTACCCAGATTTGAAATCTTTAAAACTAGGGAATTTTTCAACAACCACTCAAAACTTGTTGCACAATCCTCTTTCCATTCAAATTTATTTCCCTTTCTCTGCAAGGATGTATGATCTGGTGGATCAAATTTATGCTCAAAATTCAAACTTCTCAGAATGGAACAAAACATGTGTTCTTGCAAATATCTCCTCATTCTGAATCCAACGCAACTCATTTTGTGAAAACCAACTCTGTATGCTCCTGCAATCGCGATATGAAGTTTTGGTCAAACATGCAAAATTTTTGCAGACATGCTGACTAGGCATCTAACTATTCATTTCGTACAGGTGACGTCAGCATGATGAATGAGCTTCTTCAGTCAATGGACGGTTGGCACTTATCACATCCGTATTGATTATGATAAGGTTATTTTTATTGGTGTTTGTTTAGACCAATGAGAGGTTTCCACGTGGTGCATCCCTGTTGACTAAAATTTCTTTAAGATTCAAGTTAAGGTTGGCAGGGGTTGAACCTGTGGCACCCCACAAGAAATACCAGTGCACAATCATCGGGCCACACATTATTCCTTGTAAATCATAGTGGCCGCATTTAATTTAAATTATGGGCATTGAATGGTTTGGGATGGGAGCAGGGCTTAACCACGAGCCCCCGATCATAATATATAGCATGTGACCACTAGTGAGGGTGGACCCCACCCCCACATATATTTAACTAAAATATTCAATATATAAGCATTATTGGGAAAATTAACGAACCCATGATTTGCGCTGGAAGTTGGAGAAAAAGTAGCTCCGTTAGCACTTTTTGGGGCGAATTTGTAGGGTGATTTGCATGCAGGGAGAATTTGTAGGACGAATAGCTGAAGAAATTGGGAGGATCATAACTTCTTTAGTTTTTATCCTTTTTGGGAGAAGAAAGAGGCTATAAAATGGTTTTTGGGTGCTCTGAAGCCATTGGAGCTATTATTACATGCATTTGAGCACTTTAAATATATGAAAACACCATTTTGAGTATAATGAAAGAGGCCCAACAATTGGAAGTTGGACCAGGAGATGTAGTCGAGGAGGGGTGAACTCATTCATCAATTTTTGTTGTGTGTTTTTTGTTATGGTGATTTTGTCTCTTTTTTACATCAAAAACTGAGTTTAATTTTAATGTTTATGTGTTTAATAATTTTACAAAAGAGGCTTAAAACCCTAATTGAATCATTTCCAAAATTTTACATAATCCTTAAGCAACTTCACGAACAGATCAATTTGGTATCATGGCTTAGGTTTTCTTTGTTGATGTGAGGATTTAATTGTTTGAAAGTGTATGTGATTCTTACAAGGTTGAAGCTCAAAAGAGGAGAAGGAAATATTGTGGTTCAAGTCCTCAAATTAGTTCAAGGACAAGGAGAGAAATTTTTCCACAATCTCCACCAAAAATTCTACCTCAAGTTTTAGTTTAAGCTTCAGCAAGTATGTCACGTGAAGGAGAGCCTGAAAATATGTCAGAGGATGAAGAATCCTTCAGGAAAGCATTCTTTGATATGAAAAGTGGTGTCTCTTAAGAGACAATTTCTTGGTTGTGGAAAGGAATGAGTTCTTAAGACATTTTTTGTTAAATGTGTCACAGAAGTAATTATATCAGGTGCTCTTCGTTCAATCCCTTTGGAAACTTATTCTTTAAAACCCTTAATAATCTGGTATAATGAAATTCTCTACAATGCCATTAACTGCTAACATCTGAATGGAAAAGAAGAACTGAAGAAGAAACTCAAAATGATATGATGTAACACAAAATCTATCACTTTAAATTTTAGAATGAATTTATGGAGAGAGAGGAAACTCAAAATAATATGTTGTAAACACATAATCTATTAATTTTAAGTTCCAGAGAGAATTTGTGAAGGGAGAGGAGTTGGAGTGAAGGAGTGAAAATTAAGGTTATTTAACTCTTACTCACAGATGTAATTAAGAGACTGGCAGCTACTTTAATTCACTTCATTCCAGGAAGAATGAACACAAAATGGCACAGGAAAAACGAATCACCATCAATAGTTGTAGGAGAATTTATGCTTCTTTCATTAATTCCTCATAAAAGTAAGTACCAAATTTTTAGTCTTCCAGAGGTCCAAAATTCGGAACCTTTCTTATTTCTTTGTGTCTTTCTTAAATACATCAAAAATAGTTTGTAACTGCTAGAACTTCTTAAAACTACTTCAACTACCTAAACTGTTAAAACTACTTATTACATTGCAATTGAGAACATCACTATAGCTTCGATCTTAACAAACAAAGAAAACAAATTAAAACTTGAAATATTATTCTTTTGCTGAATCTGATTTGTTTCTTATGCGTCTCCCTGAAGTGCGGATGTGTCTCCCTGACAAATTGGACATCCTTCCCCTGCATTTCTTTTAGAGTTCAATATTTGTATTTTCTACTTGTTTTCATGTCTTTTTTGTTTCTTATGTGGTATTCAAACATTTCTGCAATAATGCATAGTTTCCCAAATTGACCCAGTTGTTGTGTTTCCAACAGTGCCACCATGTTCTCCCTTTGCCCGACTCTACCTATGCCTCTACATTTCAAAAAATGTTATCATGTCACCTTCTACCCGACTCTGCCTCTTTTTCTCATGCTTGCAGCGTTCCGTCTTCTCTTATCCTTTTCTCTGTGTTGGGTCACTTACCCAAGTCCACTACTCACATTCACGTTTCTTCATAAAATAATGCAACTGCACATAATCCTGCACTTTAAATAAATTCAAATTTTCCTTTGAAAACTATTGTGTTCGTCCCTTTATCGCATTTCTCATTTCGGCATTTATAACATATTCCTTAGTGCCATTCCTCCTAATCTTACGATGTGCGATGTGCGATAAAGGTAGGTATGACATGGAAAGTGGAGGTGGGGCCAATTCCAAATCCCAATTGGCGATATTAAACCTTGTTGCACTTCGCATTTCGTCCTTTATAACATATTCCTTAGCGACATTCCTCCTAAGCTTGCGATGCGTGATGTGCGATTGGAATATATTAAATCATAGTTCTGAGCTGCATCACGTCTGATCCTTGTCGCACTTCGCATTTTGGTATTCATAACATATTCCTTATCGTCATTCCTCCTGAGCTTACGAGGTGTGATGTGCGATAAAGGTAGGGATGACATGGCAAGTGGAGGTGTGGTTGATCGCAAATCGCAATCCGCAATATGAAACCTTGTCGCACTTTGGATTTCGACCTTTATAACATATTCCTTACCACCATTCCTCTTGAACTTGCAATGTGCGATGTGCAATTGGAATATATTAAATCATAGTTCTGAGTTGCATCGCGTCTTACCCTTGTCACACTTCACATTTCGACCTTCATAACGTATTCCTTAGTGCCATTCTTCCTCAGCTTGTGATGTGCGATGTGCAATAAAGGTAGGGATGATGTGAAAAGTGGAGGTGGGGACACCTGACTCCACCCTGGCATTTAATGTTCTGAACACATCCATCGTCCTGACTCTTGAACTGTTCTACACGCGAATAAGCACGACTCAACCCGCCTTCACATATCCGCATATAATGTTAATACAAAAACATATAAATCAAAACTTATTTTTCGATATACAAAAAATTTTACATTTTCTAACATATATGCTTTTTTTGGTGTTTTGAGAAATATTTCAAAAGTAAATGAAAATGACCCACAACATCTAGCTCCACCTGGGGATAGATATTTTTTCCATGAAAGTGCTAAGAATCATAGATTAGTGCCTTATCCATTATGCATAGAGTCAAATATTTCTTGGTGACATATTAACAATGAGCAATCCAGTATTTACAATGGTGGAATGCTGACTTTTAATGCTCAAAATAATGCTTCAAATACTTCCCATTCACAGGAAATTGCAGAGAGTCTCCATCTAAATATTCTAGGATGAAATTATTGTTTGATCAGCCTTCAAAAATTTTGTATGGACCGTACCAGATAGGGTCAAACTTACCATGCTTTCCTTTATCCTCCCTCCTAGTGCCCCATCTCAGTACTAAATCTCCTACATGAAAGAGGATTTATTTTTCCTTCCTGCCAAAAGTAAACTTCATTTTTTCCTCATAAGTCATGAAATTATATATAAATTTTTATTTGTTTTCATTTAACTCAATCACCTTATTCATTCTTCTTACCAGAGCATTAGGTTCTTCCTGAGCTTCTTGATGGAAAGCAATCAATTTTTTTGCCAACTGACTAGGAAACGATGCCTGAGTTCCATATACCAACTCAAAAGGTGATTTACTAGTGGACCTCCTAGTAGTTACTCTTAATTCCCAAAGACAAAATTTTAATTTTGAGTCCCAGTCTTTTTTTTCAGTGATCATTTCCTTCAAAATCCTAACCAATGTCTTGTTTGAAGACTCTTCCAATCCATTCCCTTGTGGATGGTAGGTTGTGGAATGTGACAAAATGACATTATATGTTTGGCAGAAATTAATGAATCGAGCAAAATTAAATACCTGAGCATTATCAGTTACAATATTGACTGGACAGCCAAACCTACTTAAGATATTCTCCTCCAAAAACCTCATCACCACTTGGTCATTTGCTTTCTTAGTGGGGTTTGCTTCAACCCACTTTGTGAAGTAATCAGTAGCAGTTAGAATCCATTTAAACTACCCACTTGATGGTGGATTTATCTCTCCAATAAAATACAGTCCCCACTGCTGAAGGGCTCTTCTATGAATACAGGGATAAGAGGTAATGGAGCAAGTCTTTTCTTGTCAGCAAACAACTAACATTTCTGACAACTTTTGACCAATATATATACATATGCAAACAGGGTGGTCCAATAGAAAAATAAATTTAGGATTTTATGGGTTGTGACCTTCCAACTATAATCTCCTCCACATAGAATTTCATGATATTCCTTGATAACCTCAATGGATTCACCTTCAGCTAAACACAATAGCAAAATACAAGCAGGATCTTTCCAGTAAAAAATTTCTTCTACTATGACATATGGCTGAGATTTAAGCTTGAGAGCTCTGTATTTGGTTATATTCAGTGAACATGGACAAGAAAAGAAACACAAGTAATGAACAACATATTTATACCAATATGAACACAAAAAAATTTATTGAATATCTGTTTTGGGTTTATTCTGACCTTCTTCGTTGTCAGCTCCATCCACTGGTGCCAAGAGGTTAATTTCCAATGCTTGAAATTTTTTTTCTGTTAGCAACTTTTCTAAACCATGTCCTTTGATTAACTTGGTGGGTTTAATGTCCAAATCATACTCCTATATTTTAGCTATCAATTTCCCTCTTTTTCCTTCAACATCACTTTGAACCAGCACGTCCTTGACATCATAATTAGGTACAGAAGTGGTTATTTGGGATTGTAACACATAAGTCCTGATAGCTTTGAGTTTTTTAACCAATGCATACACTTGTTTCTCCAAAATTCTATATTTGAGCTCAAAAACTTTGATAACTTTGTTGAAGAATGCCACTGGCTGCTCCTTACTATTCTCATTTTTCTTCAATAACACAACAACAATAGTAGTGGGAGAAGCGAATGAAAATATTTGAAATACCTTTTGATAATTAGGACTTATTAAAACAAGAGCTTCCTGGAGCGCTTCTTTTATTCTGGAAAATGCTTCTCTTTCTTCTTTATCCCATCTCACTTTAGCATTTTTCTTCAACATTTTAGTTATATTTCTCACAATCTCAGCATAATTTGGTACAAATCTTCTCAGAAAGTTTATTTTTCCCAAAAATCTCTAAATATATTTCTTGCTTCTGGGTAAGGAATTGTTTGAATTTCTTCCACCCTTGCTAGATCAATTTTCACTCCTTGTTTTGAAACTATGTGACCCAATAATTTACCTTATTCAAAGGCAAACAAAGATTTCCAGCGGTTTAGTGACAAACCAAACTTCCTGCATTTTTCAAAAAAAAATTGCAGATGTTCTAGGTGTTCATCATCTGACCCTGAGAAAATAGTTACATCATCCAGATATATAACCACATACTTGTCACCTACAAACACTATGTCCATGGCCCTCTAAAAAGTTGCACCTGCATTCATAAGACCGAATGACATCCTTGCATACATGAAGGTGCCCCAAGGGGTTGTGAAGGTTGTCTTTTTCTGATCTTCCTTATCAACTTCCACTTGATTATATCTAAATAATCCATCAACCATAGACATCCTGTAAGATCATGTCACCTTTTTTAAGACATAATCCATTTTAGGTAAAGGATAATTATCCTTTAGAGATGCTCTATTCAAATTCCTGAAGTCTACACATAATCTTATCTCTCCATTTTTCTATCTCATAGGAACCAGATTAGAAACCCAACCTAAACATCTAAGAGGGACTACGATTTTTTCTTGCAGCAATTTCTTCGCTTCCTTTTCAATTGGAGCTAACAGTAATGGAGTAATTTGTCTTAGATTTTCTCTGTGTGGTTTGGTTCCTTATTTCAATGGGATATTATGTTGAATTATGCTTTTATCATATGTTTTCAAGTCTTCATATGACCAAGAAAACACATCCATATACTTCTTAAAAAGATCAATGTATATTTCTTTATAATTTTTGGGAACACCCTTGAATAATTTCACCATTTTTGCCTCCTACTGAGTTCCCAAATTACAATATTCCATCTCTTCCTCTTGAAGTATTTTCTTTGCATTAACAAAAACTTCATTAGAATCAAATAGTATTTCAACAGGAACCAGTCCTTTAGGGAGGATATTTTCTTTCTATTGGATAATTTTCTGCTAACCTATTGATTGCTTAAGATTTCTTATTTCTCCTTTCCACTCTGTCTTTTCTTCTTTTTGATCTATCTCGGCATCTTCAAATTTTCCAATAATTGTCAATAAATGATTAATATTCTCATCATCTTCAAACACCTACCAATGTTTCACTTTGTCAGGAATAGAGGGTCTATTTCTAATTTCAATTTCATACCTTAACCTTGGATTCATTGGAGGCTTAAAAGGACTAGTTGCAACTTCCAACGAATATACCAACCTATTCCCCTCCCTTGGAATGAACTGGATATTGAAGGCTTCAAAATAGTTCTCTATCAGATCCCAAACTTCATTTATGTATGATCTTAATCTCGGATGCTTGGTCTGACAATGATTTTTAATATTTCTTATTATCAATTCAGAGTCACTGAAAATTTAAATACACTGAAACCCCATCTGTTTAGCAACTTGAAGGCTTAAAATTAAGGCCTCATACTCAGCCACGTTGTTTGTTGAATCAAATTCTAATTTAAAAGTAAAAGGCATGAGGTTACCTTCTAGTGATATCAACAAGAATCTAGCTCATTTGCCATCCTTGGAGTAGGCACCATCAAAATAGGATTTCCAAATCTTATTTGAATGCAGCTCATTATTTACAATTGTTGAAGGGAGATGCTTCCCTGTTTCTTCAGCAAATTCTGCATCTTTATGCAACATGAAACACAAAATATCTTCTGTTTATTGACTATAAATAGGGGAATTTCCTGCATCTTTCTTGGTAGTGGTCTTCATGAACCTTTTTTCCCTGTAAAATCTCCTTCATTCCCCATTCAAAATAGGAATGATAGCATAAGCGAAATCCAATTTTAGAACACCTCCCAACTTTTCTCCCCAAGATCTTGACAGGAGCATTCCAAACCTAGTTGGAATGTTAGCAACCACTACATCCATGACTATACTCTTTGCTGGAATTTCTGCCAAAGAAACTACTACATCTTTAATTAACCGAACACATTTCACCCTTTTGGAATCAAATGAATACAGATCCCTATAAGGTTTGGTAATTTTCAAGCTTAATTCCTTCATAACAGACAATGGAATGAGATTATGGGATGCTCCTGAGTCCAGCATACAATTATGGAGAGTAAAATGATGAAGCAATAGAGAAATATAGAATGGTGGAATAGAAGGATCTACTTCTTCTACATGCGGACCAAAGGTGACCGTTGGCTTCTCTTCTTGTAAGTTCATAATGTCACTTATATCTTCAATCTGTGTGACGTTAATAAATTCTAAAATTTCATTCTTGTAGACTAGTATTTTAGCTAATTCTAGAAGATATACCTGAATTTTTACCTTCTCCAACTCTTTTGTCAAACTGAAAGCATGAGTGTGTTTAACATTCTTTTTAGGTTCTTCTTCACTCTTTCTATAATTTTCCGCTTATTTGGATACAGGAACAACTCTCTCCAAAACATCATTATCAACTGATTTTCTCTAGGAAGGTTCACCCTGTTGCACATATGTTCTATTAATTGAATTTATAGGTTGCTCCCCATTACTGACTTGTTTTACAGGGTCATTTTGTTGTGGAGTCGCCATTGGAGGAGGAATAGAATCTTGTTGTTCACTTTCATTATCCTACACTCTAGATCTCTTTCTAGACCTTAAATCATAATTTTTATGTAACTCATCTTGCATGAAATCTGTGAATTTCCTAAATCATTCATCCATTTTATCTTGATCAAAAGATACTTCAGCTTTAGCATATTCTCCCTCACAATCTTCCTCTTCATTGTCTTCTCTTGTGTATATAGCAAATATTTGGTCTTCAACTTATTTTTGGTCATCTTCTACTGAATTTCTGGGTGTTGCTTCTATATACAGTGGTGCTTGGACCTGATCTTGATCTCTTCTTTCTCTCTACAAAATTTGCAGGGGTTTTTTTTCTGAATTGAGGATTAAATCCTCCTCTGTTGTGTTGTACCGGTCTTTGCGAGTTTTTACTTTCCAATTCCATCTTTACTAATTTTTTTGACAAATTATTTATCACCTTTTTCATATCATCAATTCTTTGATCTTGTGGTGATTCTTCTTTTGCTTTCCCCTTCTCTTGGACTAGTTGTTTCCCTTTCGCCTTCCCAACTTCAGTCATATTAGCTTCAATTTCTAAAGCATATGTTTGTATCTACTCTAGAGTAGGGGATCTCCTTTCTCTAAGTGTGAAACTAAAATCGGCTTCAAAATCCCCAGAAAAAACCATCTTTCCTCCAAAAGTAAGGGGCTTCATTTCTACAGGCAAACTGTTATACAATTTATTGAATATTTCGAAAAAATCTGATATATTCTCATCGGGTTTTCTTTTGATTGCACTGAATTCTGTTAGTGAATATCCATGATCCCTTTTTTCACCCCATCTCTAAGTTAATTGATTTTCCAGATCTTCCCATGTATTAATAGAATTATTTGGCAATCCATTAAACCAATTTCTAGCATCTCCATCCAGAGACTGAACAAAATTCCTCATTACAACATCAAGATGTTCTACATTCAGATTTTTAGCAAAATTACAAAACACAGGCAATTGTTTTTCTCCAATTATTTCATCTTCTCCAGTAAAACGTGGAAGTAATTTAAGATACTTTTGAGGCATCACATTCATTGGTTGTGGAAGGTTAAGTGGAGTATATCTATTCAACAAAAAGGCTGGTGCTGCCATGTTTTCACCTTGATTGATTGTTCCTTGGTTAGATGTAGTCAATGAACCTACTGCGAAAATGAATGGAGGTGGAGGTAAAACTGATATGGGAGTGGGTTGATGGACAATGGAAGAGGGACCAACAACTAGAGTTTTTTTAGCTTGAGTAAAAGTAAAAGAAACAGACTCAAAGGAGTTTTCTTCCAACTTAGGTTCTTGAAAATAAATTGTTGCGAAATGTGAATCTTGTTCCAATAAAGGAAGTACTTTAGAGATATCTTCAAACAAAGGATTACTAGAACTAATATCAAGAGAAGATAGTGTAGGACTAGGTGTTGAGGGAGTTTTGGGTTTCTGAACCCTTTTAGAAACCAATATTTTATGGTCTGAAAAAGTAGGGACCTTCTGTTGTGAGGTATTCGACCTCGTGTGAGGCCTTTTGTGCGCCAGAATTCTGAGAATAAAAAACACAGCCAAATATTTCCTCCTCACTGAACAAATAGAGGGAATAATGTGAAAAACCTAGGGAAAATAAACTTTGTCTCTTCGTCCCTGGAAACGGTGCCAGAAAATTTTGTATCTTAAGAGACAATTCCTTGGTTGTGGAAAGGAATCAGTGCTTAAGACATTTTTTTAAAAATGTGTGACATAAGTAATTATATCAGGTGGTCTTCATTCAATCCCTCTAGAAACTAATTCTTTAAGACCCTTAATAATCTAGTATAATGAAAGACTCTACAATGCCATTAACTATTGATATCTGAATGGAAAAGAAGAACTGTAGAAGAAACTCAAAATGATAAGTTGTAAGCAGAATCTATCACTTTAAATTTCAGAATGAATTTATGGAGAGAGAGGAAACTCAAAATAATATGTTGTAAACACATAATATATTACTTTTAAGTTCCAGAGAGAATTTATGAAGGGAGAGGAGTTGGAGTGAAGGAGCGCAAATTAAACTCTTACTCACAGATGTAATTAAGAGACTAGCAGCTACTTTACTTCACTTCATTCCAGGAAGAAGGAACACAAAATGGCACAGGAAAAATGAATCACCATAAATAGTTCCAGGAAACTTGATGCTTCTTTCTTAATTCCTTAGAAAAGTAAGTACCAATGTTTTAGTCTTCCAGAGGTCCAAAACTCAGAACCTTTCTTCTTTCTTTCTACCTTTCTTAAATACAACAAAAACATTTTGTAACTGCTAGAACTTATTGAAACTACTTCAACTACTTAAACTGTTAAAACTACTTATTACATTACAATTGAGGACATCACTATAGCTTCAATCTTAGCAAACAAAGAAAACAAATTAAAACTTGAAATGTTATTCTTTTTTTTTAATCTGATTTTTTGTTGATGCATCTCCCTGAAGTGCTGATGTGTCTCACTAACAAATCGGACATCCTTGCCCTGCATTTCTTCCAGTGTTCAATATTTGTCTTTTCTGCTTGCTTTCATGTCTTTTCTATTTCTGATGTGGTATTTGAACATTTCTACAATAACGCATTTATAATAACGCATATTTTCCTGACTTGACCTAGTTGTTGTGTTTCCAACAGTGCCACCATGTGCTCCCTTTGCCTGACTCTGCCTATGCCTATATGTTTCAAACAATGTTATCATGCCTCCCTCTGCCCGACTCTGCCTCTTCTTCTCATGCGTACAGTGTTCTGCCTTCTCTTTTCCTTTGCTCGGCATTGGGTCACTTATCCGAGTCCACTGCGCACGTTCACATTTCTTCATAAAACAACGCAACTGCACATAATCCTGGACTTTAAATAAATTCAAATTTTCCTTTGAAAACTATCACATTTGTCCCTTTATCTCATTTTTCATTTCAACATTTATAACATTTTCCTTAGTGCCATAACTCCTGAGCTTTCGATGTGCGATGTGCGATAAAGGTAGGGATGATGTGGTAAATGGAGGTGGGATCGATTGCAAATCACAATCGGCGATATGAAACCTTGTCGCACTTCGCATTTCGGCCTTTATAAAATATTCCTTAGCGCCATTCCTCCTAAGCTTGCGATGTGCGATGTGCGATTAGAATTTATTAAATCATAGTTCTGAGCTGCATCGCGTCCAGCCCTTGTCTCACTTTTCATTTCGAAATTCATAACATATTCCTTAGTGCCATTCCTCCTAAGCTTGCAATGTGCGATGTGTGATAAAGGTAGGGATGATGTGGCAAGTGGACGTGGGGTCAATCACAAATCGCAATCAACGATATGAAACCTTGTCGTACTTTTCATTTCGGCCTTTATAGCATATTCCTTAGCACCATTCCTCCTGAGCTTGTGATGTGCAATGTGCGATTGGTATATATTAAATCATAGTTCTGAGCTGCATCGCATCCGGCCCTCGTCGCACTTTGAATTTTGACATTCATAACGTATTCCTTATTGCGATTCCTCTTGAGCTTTTGATGTGCGATGTGCGATAAAGGTAGGGATGACCTGGCAAGTGGAGGTGGGGACACCTGACTTCACCCTGGCATGTAATTTTCTGAACGTATCCATCAGCCCGACTCTTGAACTATTTTTCATGCGAATAAGCACGACTTGACCCACCTTCACATCTCCGCACATAATGTTAATACACCAACACAAAAATCAAAAATTATTTTCCGGTATACATAAAAATTTACATTTTCTAACATATATTATTTTTTTGTTGTTTTGAGAAATATTTCAAAAGTAAATGCAAATGAGCCACAATGACAAGAATGGTGAAATTTATCTATGAGGAGAGAAACACAATATTGCAAGGTGAGAGCTCTAATCCTCCAAAGGGAGATAAATCTTCAAAAGGAGAAGGAGGAGATAGATAAAAGCCTCTAAAAGGTAATGGGAATGGTGACAAACCACCTTTGACACCACCATTATCTTCACCTCCAACCCACCACCATCTGCACCATCATCTTTTTCCACAACAAACCCTTCACAAACACCTCCACATTCTCCAAAAGGTCATGGTAAAACTCCATTTTTTAAGCATGACATAAAGTTCAATTTTCCTATGTGTTATAGATAGGTAGATGTTGAAATATTAGATAATTGGGTACGTCAGCTTGAAGTGTATTGCAGGATATAAAGAATCAAGGATGATGACACCAAGATTTAGATTTCCACTAATATTGGAAAGTGCAACTCTTATTTAGTGGGAAGCCAAAACTCAAGAGGACATGAAGAAACATGTTAAGGTCTTAACCTCTTGGAATTTTTTTGATTCTACCTTGAGAAGACAATTTTATCAATTAGCATACACGCAAAAGGATATAATGGATTGAAAAAACTTTAAACAAGGTAAAGGACAAAGGGTGGAAAGCTATACTCAAGAATTTATGAGAAGAGCACTAATATTGGGTATGGAATTTACATCTCAAGGCACCTTGTTAAAACAAATTGGAGGTTTTCATAGTTACTTAAGACATACTATTCTCATGTTTAATCCTTCAAATTTAGATGAAGTATGTGTTCAGGCCACACATCTAGAGGCAAGAGGGAAACATGTTTCAGATGAGAGAAGTGAGAATACCTTTGAGTTTGGAGAGAAAGAAAAGGGTCAGTTATAGGGTAAAGGTAAGCATAATGCTTCCATAAAGATGGAGAAATAAAAACTCACATGCAAAAATTGTTCCAAAGATGGCCATGATGAAGATCATTGTTGGAACCTTCATCCAGAAGTGAGACCCAACAAGCTTAAAAACAAGGAGAAGGAGAAGATAGCTGCAACCATAACACATGATTTATATTATGATTCCAGAGATGAAACAAATATCACAACAATGGGTTTGAAAGGTAAATACATTGTAAGTACTATTTATTCAAGTTGTCTCAATAATACTCAAGAAGATGAAACAAGAATTGAGCTTTTCATGTTACAGATCTTTCAAACCATACCAATATTCACACCCTATTTGATAGTGGTTCACAAGCAAATCTTATTTCTCAAGACTTAGTCAAAAAGTTGAACTTAGAGACCATTCCTCATCTAAGACCTTATCCTTTAGTTTGGATATGTAAGAATGAAAATTTTCAAGTGACAAGGAAGTGCATCCTTAGATTTGCAATCACTACAAACTCTCTTGATGAAGTTGAACTTGATGTTGTTCTGCTTGATATTTCTGGTATTATTTTGGGAAGCCCATATCTTTATGATAGGAGGGAAATATTTCATCACCATGAGAATAAGCATCACTTTTTCAATAATGGGATTGAGTACATTGTTAGAGCACATAGTAAGAAGATGAATTTTCTCTTATGCATGCTAGACAAATGAAGAGAATTGTGAATGTTAGTCAAAATTTTGCTTTGTTAATGTTCAAGCATGAAGATGTTGTGAATGAGTCCTTTCAAGGAGATGCATCGAATGAAAATTCTGATTTCATTAAGGTTGTTAATGGTTTTGATAAGATGTTTCAGGAGTCTAACATGTTTCCTTCTAAAAAAGGTAAACAAGAAGCAGTAAAATTGCAACAGAATGTATCATTGTTGAACAGTGATGTCAACAAAATTCCAGTGCAAGAGAGTGAAAATGTCAAAGAGAAAGTGCCAAATAAATTTGACAAAGAGGTAATCGGGTTCAAAAGTCCTTCTTGTGCATTTCACAAAGTTTTGTCTTTGAAATCGGATGTTGCATGCCGATGGCAATCACATTTGGTCAAGATTGAGCCAAGCACAAGGCGAGACATGTTAAAAATTATCATGTCAATAGTGTTCAAGGTGAGAATAATTTAAACTTGTTTAACTTTCCTTTGATTGACAACTGAGGAGGGAATGTGTTTGTTCCTTCAAGGATAGGTTGATGTTTTGCGAATTGTTGGAAATTGCAGCAAGATGGTATCTACAGCAGCAAGTCATGGTCACCAAAGTTAGGGAAAATGATCAGTTTTTGAAGAAAATCTCAAAATGGCACATTCAAGAAATTTTCAATGGATAGAGACTGGAAGGGTGTGTTACCAGGATTAATCCCTCTTGCGGACAAGAGAGATCTCTCTAGTACTCTAATGAGTAACTAGAAAAAAATATCCATTTTAACACCTCTTTCTCTAGATTATTTGTATTTTAAGATCATTACAATAGTAAAGTAGAGAGGACATGCTCCTATATTAAATTCAAACATTTGATGTAGCCCTTTTTCTGTCGCTTCAAAGTAGTTCTCCAATGATGAGTATAAGTTGCAAACAAAGAAAAGACAAATAATCAAAGCATCTGCAATATATAATAATCAAAAAGTACTAATAAACTTAGTGCTCAAGGAATCTAAGTATTGACATCATACACATGAATTCAAAAACAAGAGAATGAGAAAAAGAGATCCATTTGTATTATCATAAATTAGAAAGAACTTTCTTACAACCGGATGCCTTGATGTTGTACAGATTTCTCTCGGGGTCAGAGCAATCATTCTCCTTCACTCTGATAAGCCTTCCTCTCTAGAATAACCAGCATGAATTCATGGGCACAATGGTGTGATATTCAATGCGTCGAAAGAAACTCACTAGTATAGAAAGTATATACTCTATGAGCTCTCTCCAGCTTAGAAACTACATAGATCAGTTTCAATCATTCATAATCGACCCTTGAACCTGAAACTTTAGCTCAATATATAGGGAGATTGAGATGGTTTCAGTTCCATGAAGGGAGGAATGGATTCCTCTCATGAATGGATTTGAGTTCCTCGGACCAAGGGATAAGCTCCATGAGTGAAGGGATAAAGCTCAAACTTGTGTGACCCTAGAGGCTTCCAATTGGGAGAATATTAGACCAACTAGGCTTCTAGAAGTTACTTTTTCTTTTTTCTTGCTTTTCATGGGGAAGCGCGGGTTTTAGTGGCAAACATAGAGACAATCATCGTGGCTAATGGAAGGATAATTAGCACATGCATAGGGAAATGCTAGTAAAACCATGCAGGCAGACTTTTAAGGGTTTTATAGAGATTTTCTCCAATTTCCAAGACTTGATTCAAGAACATAAGTGTTTTTAACATCTAAGGGAACATGATATGGATGGTGATAGACCCATATGAACTGTCAAATGTCATGGTGACAAAATGACGTGTAACATATTGCCCCCTAAAGTGTGAAGTCTGATTTTTTTTCCGACAGTGAAGTCCTTTATCATTCTAAAGATTGGATTGGAGACGCCAGTCGAAAACCTATAAAAACATTCAATGTAAATATATATATCAAACGTTTCTGTGGTGTAGATTTTTAGATATAGAATTCGGAATCTCCATAGTCTTCATTTTTTATACGTTTCGAGTCTAAATCAAGACTCATCATCAGGACAAACCTGCGAAGAAGTGAGTAGATTAGGTTAAATAAATAGAGGGAAAAGGGTTGAAGGGAAAAAAGAGCCAACTAGTTTCTACTAATTTATAAAAGGTTAATTTATTTTGATTAATTATTTATTTTCTTATGTTAGTTTTTATATCCATTTTTATTTCTAATTAAATCTATGAAATTATTAAAACATTTATATCTATTTTTATTTCTAATTGTGTCCATTTATATTTCTAATTTAATCTAAGTTTTACAATATATTAATTTATTTAAATTTTCTTATGTTACAATTAATGATTAATATTAGTAATACATATAAATTAAGTAATGGTGTTTTAAGGTTATTTGAAGAAGATTAATTAAGTTTTAATTTAATACAATGGATGTGACATTATAAGGGTGGGTTTTAAATATTATTAACATAAGGTTTCATAATGTAATTTATTAAAAAGGTAGCTCTTTATTTTGGTAGAATTATTAAAGGTAGGCTAGTTTTTATAAGATGTGATTTTTTAAGATTGTTATTATAATTTTTAAAATTGGTTACTTTTAAGATTAGATTTTAAGGGTTTTTATAGGTTAGTTATTATGGTAGTTATTATTAAAAGTAAGGTTAGTTATTTTAAAGAGATTTATAGGAGGGAGGCCTAGTAAAGGGATGTATAAGGGCAAGGAGAGGGCTAGAAAAAGAAGGATAACGGGAAGAGGGAAGTGTAAAGGGAGGAGCAATGGAGTGAGAGATGAGGACCAAGAAGTGTGGGAGGATGAAAAGGGTTGAGGTAAAGGAGACCACTGACTTAAGGGGGGAAATCTTGTTATCAATAAAGAACATGGATCCAGTTCCTGCCGACTTCTAAGCCTCCATCTTTGTTTAGGTTGTGAGGGTGCTTGATGATTTCTAGGGCTTCAAGAAATTTATGTTTAAAATAGTGTGTTTCATTGGTAATGACTATTGGATCTTCAAGACATATGTGATGACATGTTTTATTGGAGTGTTCTATTAAAGCCGATGTTTTGGTTCTTGCAAGCCTGATATCAGCACCATGCTCTTTAAGCCTTATTTTGAAGGTCCTACCGATTTCCCCAATGTAGCATTCTCCGCATGAACAATTAATTTTGTAAACACCTTTTTGTTGGAGGTGGTCGAGGTCATCTTTGACCGATTTCATCCTTTGATTGATTGTCAATAGAGGCTTGAAGGATGCTCTAATGTCCTTCCTAGCTAAAACTTTGGCTATCTTGTCCGTGACTCCTTGAATATAGGGAAGGCATGATTTTTCTATAGAGGAATTGTCAATTGTACTTATTTTATTTCCAGATCTAGATCTTTCAATAGCTTTGTTGATGTCTCTATTACTATATCCCAAGTTTATGAAATATTTTCTTATATTTAGACTGTGGTGATTCCAAATTCTATATCTAAAAATATATATATCATCGTTGAGGTAGGCATTCCCATACTCAGATCAAAACTAACTAATTGTTCTGGTACAGATATGATTTTAGTATTACATCAAAAGTAGAGACAGTATGGGTGTAGCCATCTATCATAAGTAGCCTACTATATCATGAATTATAGAATTCCTCGCAGCCTGGATGGTGGAAACTAGATCCAAGATCTTGATTTCTGCTTCCTGAACTAGAACGAATCTATCAACGTGATTGACGGTATCAGAGTCAAACATGGTAGAAACCATTTGATTACCAGTAAATGATGAGAACCATTAACAAGTGTGAGAGGAACCATCAATAATGACAATGTCCCTCAAATTACTTCAGTACAGTATATGAAGTGTGAATGAATGATTTGCAGTCGAACACTCATAGCGTCATTCGATCAAAGGTCAATGATGAAGACCTATCATTGAAGGCAAGAAACCTACCATTAGGGTATGCAGATCCCAATGTACTGATAGGATTACAGATCAACATTCTAGATAATAAGCTGATGTCGATAGAAAGTGATCCATCACAGGAAAGCCTACGACGCAAAACCATTAGATCAAATTTTGAAGAAATTTTTGCAAGGACCGACTCAGGGATGGTCAATGCGAATGGAGACAAATTTTTGCAATGAATGGTTTATTGAACTTTCTCTTAAACACATAACGACATTTTAAATGGTTTGGCATCATTTGACCTAAAGATATTTCCCAGAAACCAGCTAAATACTTTCAATGTGGTTCGATTAACTGTTAGACAAAGGATTTCCCAATCCAGGTACAAGTGTGACAAAGTGTCGTTTTCAAGAGCGACATGATGCTTTCTAAAATAGGGACAAAAAATGGATTCTTTTTCTCTATTTTTCCCCTACCATTACTAGAAAGTACCTCTTTATTTTTGTCAAGCTTGAGAAGGATAAAATTTGCTTATTGTGTAAGCTCATCCTTCGGACGAGTCCATATTAGTATTAAAATCGAACCCTAAGAAGTAGTGGTTCGGTCCTGTTGTGATTGACAGGTCCTGTACTCTTTAGTTTTAATGAGTCCACTATAGGAATAACTCGGTCTTTTTTAGTTTTAGTGAGTCAGGAAAAAAACATAAATAAACTCCATGGTTTTTCTTTTTCGTAAATTTAGTCCCTTAAGCCCGAAAAAGGATAAAATAATGCAGGAGAGAACTCTATTGACCATAATCAATCAACGTATACCTTTTTCATAATTAATCCAATTCAGTCCAGAAAAGGGGTAAACTTATACTCAATTAACGACTGTTAATTTACTTTAACGAGTTCGAATAGTCAAGTACTCGGCGATCTTTCTATGTTTCAAGAGTCTGAAAAGGGCTTAAAAGAGGACTAAAAAGTTTCGCTTTTTTGTATTTTTACAGAGCCTGAAAATTTGATAAAAGTGTACTTGATGTAAAAATAATTCTTTTGCCAAAACTCATGTATCATGCACAAAAACTCGATCAATTACCAGTATCTACTCTCAAAAAGTAAAAATATTTTGATTTGACTTTCTAAAATTAAAAATAAATAAAATAATATTATTTTATTCATTTAAAACTACAAAAAGGAGTTTAAATAAGTCATTTTCACCTTTTTCTTTTTGGAACAGAGCAGAGAGAGGTTTTGGCCAAAAAAATCTGGAGCTGATATCAGAAGAACTGACCGATCATTTCGAGAATCGTCCGAACCAGATAATCCACAACATCATTTTCTTTATTTTCATCCATTTCATTTCTTATTTTAAGCTTTCATATCATTTTTTAGAAGAAAATTATGTTTTAAAATCCACCCTTGGGGGTACGTGGGTTCTTTGTGTGAAAACCACGCACCCCGATGAATTTTTAAAATAAAAAACGTCGGGTCGTCGCTGACTCTTTGTATGACACCTGCACAAAAACACACTGTGTAAACATAGAACTTGCACAGGTGTCGTGAGTTTTTGAAAAACCTAATTTTTCCATATAAAATAGTTCAAGCTTCCCCTAACTGATTTCTAATGTTTAATTTGTTGATTTGTAGGTCTTTAATCATGTTGGAATGGAGGGAACGATAACATGAAATCGTGGAATACGAAGCCATGAATGATCCAGCAACCATGTGTGCATTAAAAAATTGTGGCTTATACAAGTTTTGGGTGATTCAGGGCATGAATGCTCAAGTTGAGATGCATACCTGGCTCATGAATTCATCGAGCATGCAAGATCAATGTTTCATAATCGGAGACCATCAGCTTGTGATCGAGCTGGAGGATATATACTTCCTCACTGGATTGCCTCATAGAGGGAGGAACACTTCCTTATTTGGGACTAGACGAGGAGGTCTTCCCATTGCTACTTACAAGGCTCAACATTGTAGCCGAGATTCAGAGCTAAAGGATGGTCTCATATTCATCAAAACTATTGTGCGACTAGAACTCAAAATCACAGCATTCATGGTTACCATGTTGTGCGGGAGTGTAGCTCCTCATGTGGCTACCAAAGCATAGATGCAAACTGCAGCTGAGTGTTTCAGAGGAACAATATTCAACTGGAGTGAAGGAGTGTTGGAAAATATGAAGGTCCAACTTACTAGAGCTAAAAATGGGAATTTGAAATACTTTGGGTATGGTGCCATTCTTATCTCTTTTGCTCTAGAGAGGATCCCACTCCTTGCACCTCAACAGCCTCCGGTGGATCCTGGAAGTCCTCAAGAACCTCGTATGGTGCGTTGGGTAGCATTGATGGCTCGCCATGGTGGTGAAGGTGGTGTAGTGATTTGTTTTACTCCGCATTATTTCTCATGGCTTAGGAAATAGATCTTCGCGATTGAATATTTTCCTTATGCAGGGATGGATTATAGAGGTGATCCTGAAACATCTCTGCCACCAGGGGCATAGTGGGATGAGACAGGTAAGTGAATCATTTTAAATTTTTTATCTAATTTTATTTTATTTTTATCTTCCAATACTGACAAAAATTTTAAATGCATATGTCAGTTTGACATGACCAACAACGCTTCGTCTCTTTCACAGGCGAGAGGCTCAACCCATAGCAGCCCCACAGGATGATGCAACAGATATCCTGGCAGAGATGGAGCACAAACTTGAGAGGTTTATTATTGATATTCCTGATACATGAACAGATGATACACCTCTCAGGCTCCAGAGACATGTGACTAGTGTCCCAGGTCCACTCAGAAGATTTACACACAAGGTGGCGCATGCCATAGTTTGCTATCATGACCATCATCATGGGTAGATGATGGCCAATGTAGATTGACATTTTTTTTTTGTATCAGTACCTTTTATATCATAAGGTGTTTGAACCTATGATCACAGACAATGTAATATTTTTTGACACAAACTTATTTATCCTAATGATATTACTACCTTCGTTCTCTGAGTACATTGTTTCAACATGGATTGAATGTTTTTTTTTTACTTTTTAATGTTGCAGATGTCTATTTAAAACTCGATTAGCTAATGCATCAACCAATGTGTTTAAATTTCTTGAAATGTGTTGATATTTGATATAATCAAATTGTATTTCCAAGAGACGAACCTTCAAAAATAATCTTAACAATGCTAGATTTATGATAGCATAAACTTTGTTTAAATGCAATAAAATGAGTTTCGAATCTAACCTAACGATCAAACGTTGAATACCAAATGTAACGGCATCAGATAATAACTCAATTATTACGCTATATTTTGCAATATTGTTCATTGTTTGACCAAGGCATATCCCATGGATAGAGACTAACTCATCGGTGGGTGAATATATAACCCAAGACACAGAAGAGATGTTTCGTGTACTACGATGGGCACCGTCAGAAAAAACAATGTAAGTTTGAAGGGATGTCGACATCTTCAATATCAAGAGTAATCAATATAAGTAGTGAAAGTAGTAACATCAAAAATAACTAATTACAAGGCACACTTGTCTAATCTAAGGCACACTGATCTAAAATTTAGCTAATGTACAAGGGATATCTTCACACGAAAATTCATGCATAATATATCTTTAGAGAAATACTATTTCTCGGTTTATCTAAAGAGACCCCATCATAATCAATTAATTCATAGGCTCCTTTTGCAAGAACACGCTTGAAAATATAGATACCATGCCACATTGGTTCGAATTTACTAGTGCCTATCTTGTCGTTAGCTTGATCATATACTAAAACTAGGTCACCTTCTGAATGAATGTGAGGTTTAACACTTTGATCATACTGAGTTTTAACATGTTTCTTCTGAGCTTCGACATCTATTGTAGCGGTGCAACGAGTCTCATCTAATTGTGCTAGGTATAGAAAGTGTTTCTCCTCTTCAGAGATAGCTAGTAACAACTCAATGGCTAATTTGAGTGATGGTATTGCACATTCAATGGGTAACACAGCTTCTAAACCATAATTAATTTGAAGAGTGAACCCTGTATCATTGTTTACAGAGGTGCGGTATGACCATAATGCCAAAAAAATCATGGTATGCCAATTAGATTTATGACTCTTGACAATCCATTTAATCATGGTGGTTATAACCTTGTTGACAGCCTCAACTTAACCATTAGCTTGTGGGTAATATGGAGTAGAATTATCATGGCGTAGGCAAAGTTGATATAATATTCCAAATCTGGAACAGCTAGCAAGGCATGACTGGAAAACGCATTTTCCAGTAATGGTTGCTACAGAGATGAGAACCAGAACTTCGATCCCCTAGATCTGAGTATCTAAGTCCTAAATCCAAGACGGCATCAAAAAGAAATCCTCCTAGGTGGGTTAAACAGATCTCCCACACCTAGTTCTCTTCAGAAATGCCTCAAAGAGAGACTACAATAATAACAAACAATTCTGCTCAGGAAATAACACAGTTTCTGCAGAGCAGTGATAGGAGGCTCATGAAATAATCTTGAATAGTATTTACAGCAGTAAATAATTCATAAAATCGAGTTCATTAAGGACATGGCTGGAAATACAAGTCATAGAAAAAAGAAAACTCCTTGAAAGAGGGTTACAACCATATGTTTTACAAAAAGATACCTTGACAATGTTATTCTTATTAAGTTGCACTGTTGTATGTTACATGTCAGATATAGAGTAGATTTGTGCATAAAAATTCAGATTTGTATCAGATCCATGCACTAGAAGAGCTCCTCTTTCATACCCCCTTGGAATTTTGGGATTTGCACCAAGCATAAGTAGTAGATCTAAGATCTAAGAAAGCAGAACTATAGAAATATTCAGAAATACTGAAGCATTCAGATTATATAGATCAGATATAAAAATTACAATGTGTATATCTCCTCCAACGAGTCTTTAAGTGAAGGGAAGATCCCTAGCACTCAGAAACCATCTCTCTAGATGGTGCACCCAAACTCCCTGCAACACCACCTACAAGAATAACGCAGATCTGAAGTAGAAACCACGTTTTAGGGGATAGACAGCTGATGGCCACATACCAAGATCAGAAACTGAGGCTCATGCACTCCAATACACTTCCTCCAATAGAGCAGAAGCCTCCTCCACTAAAATAGGTCACTGAAATGACTTAGATCTGAAGAGATCTGATCTCCATGAAAATAACGCAGTCCCTCAAGGGAGACTATGCAGTAGCTTGATTAACTAATTTGGCTTGATGCCAAGATGAAAAGCTAAATCTCAAATAACAGATGCACTCTTCCAGGAGGTTAAAAGACACACTCACTGAGAAGAGGCTCCTATACAAGCTAGATCTGAACAGATCTAGTTCTCCACTTGCTGCAGCTTACAAAAGCAAGAAAACCCTCATTGGATCTACATTGTAGATGGAAGTAGAAGCTTGGTCTTCAACCTGATAGTGAAAAAGAAATACAAGCTCTACCAAGAGCTCCTCAATGGGAAGATATGGAACTCCTAAACGGGAAATTCCAATGTAATCTAGGCTAAGCAGCCAATAAAGTTGTTTGTCTAAACAAAAAGCAATTCAGAAATCAAATCTTGAACAACCTCCATATGTTTCCTTCCCCTCCCTTTTATAAGATGAGAGCTTGCCAAAACCCTAAACCATCTCAAAGGTTTAGCTCCTTTCACATTTGGAACCCCCAACTAGATCTGCGTTGTTTATCTTAGTACATTGCATTTGGACAGTGTTGTAGATTTCGTCAAGGTTGACCCAGTCAAGTGGATTTGTTCTTTTCACACTCAAGTGTGTTTATTAAAGTGGCCCAGATTTACCCTTTTTCACATTGGGCATGGATTTATTCTTCTATTAGGAGTTTTTGACCCTTCTTTACATAATTATTCTTTGAACAAAGAAAATTAAATTAAATTAAATATTCCTATTAAAATAGGAATATTACAGTCCTCCCCTCTAGAATGTTTCTTGCCCTCAAGCAACTTACAAGGACTTGCAAAATCTTCCAATGGAATTGTCTCCTCCCAAGGGTACAAATCTGATTTTGGTGAATGAACCAACTAGCTATCATCATAGAGAAGTGGGAGATACATAGAAATAGTTGTTTGTTTTCCATGGTTCTCCTCAAGGCATGAGAGATAATAAATGCAGGGTACTTCAACCCCATGAGAGGCTCCAATCTCCATGCTATCATCCAAACAAAGTGAGCCACCCTGGGTAGCTCACATAAAAAGTCACAAATTCCCCTCATTTTCATTGTGTAGGGGCTCCATGCATGGAAATGAGAGATGAGGATACTCAACTCATGTTGTCCCTCTTTCCATTTTTGATGAATGTGGAGCTGTTGATCCTGGGTTACAATAAAATAGTCCTCATGAAGACAAAAGGAACATGGACCTTCATGATTTCCTTCTTTGATTCTAGTGAGTCTCCTTGCCCAATCTCCCATGCATATAGTGAGTAGATTTTCTTTACCATATGTGCTCCAAAAGAAACATGGACTAAGTTTCATATGATATATTGGATGGTGACAATAGCCCTCCCCCTGAAACCAACGTTGTCCATCATCTTGCTACCTCAAATCATGGTGCAATATGTGGTCATCCCACCACCTTCTTGCTGAAATAAGCTTCTCCAAAGCTTGAAAATGATGGAGGATAATAGGTGTCGGCTGAAAATGATCCCAGCAACACATGCCTTGCTCCAAGTGCTCCCTTGTGAGAGATCTTTTCTCATTACATAAGTCCAATACATGACCCTTTGCATAAGAAAACATAGTATATAAGGCAGCAGTTATATAAGGCCCTATCATCTTCTTGAAGTACAAATGAATATGGGAGATTGCATCCCCAATGGACACATCCACATAATGTGTCATTCCTCCTTTCATGTTCATAACAAAGATTGGAGCATTCTTATCATCATGATATAAACAAGCTCCCTCATACCATCTCATGAGAAGGTTACATTCTCTCCCAACCCAAGGTACATACATAATTATGATATTCATTCTAAATAGAAATACATGTACATACATCATAGGTATAAGCAAATGTATGGACATGGAATTTGCCATGGGGTGCCCATACTTTCTTCTTGTCAACCAAAGCACCCATGCCTCCTTCTTATGCATTCCTTTATTTAAATTCAAGGCATGAGAAAAGAAAATCAAAAACTTTGGGTGGTACCCACACTCACCCAATAGAAACCAGTGCAGGTCATCTCCTCCCTGCTTCAGATCTAGATGTGGTAAGTGGTTTACATGCCACTTACTTGCTTCCCTTATCATTCCACCATGGCTGAAAGTGAAATGTATATTTGGTGCTTTAGGGAAGGACCCATCACGCTACAAGACCTCCCTTATCCAATCAAGGGAGTGGCCATATTTGGAAATAGTTATGGCCCATAGTTCGCCATGAAGTTTATAAGGTAGGACACTCCTCTTAGGAGTCATGGCCTGCACATGCAAAGTAAAAGAATACATGCAATCATAAAATAGAATGTGATTTACATAAGCATGATTCTTACCCAAAGTCTCCAGCGCTGTAATAGTCTCTCTCTTGGCTAACTATATCATCATTGTGCAAGGTTGAGAGAACACTTTGCTCTTTCCATCAAGGAGTTTCCCTAGAGGGCTTCTTCCAAGTAAGGAGACATCAAGGCATAGATCATAATAGAAATATGTATGGAATGATGTTTCCTGGCTTGTCTTGCATAGATCTCCATGCCTTCTTAGTACATCAATATTTTTAAATAAAGGGGGGTAAATTTTTCTGTCCCAATGAAGCTTGTCCTCCTCTTCATTTTCTGCAGTATACAGGATCTCACCATCTGATAATGATGGCACATGCTGCTCATGGATGCTGCCATAATCTCTATATGTGAGACTCTTTGAAACTCCTTACAAGAATGCAAGAGCTTCTCTTCTTGGAGCAGCTGCTCCTTCTTCTTCTTCATGAAATGCTAGAGATGCCTCTGTCATAGCTACGCTGTCACCCCTAGCCTTTTCTTCAAAGGTAGAAAATGCATCATCCTCAATAGGAGACCTTAGACCTTAGTCTACCTCTGAAAGAGGAGTCTTCAGGTTTTATTTTTGAGAAGAATACTCTTCATCAATGACCCTCTTGGATCCAAAAGAATCCAAGTGTGCTGAAGGCCACACACCAACAGAAAGTGGAACAACGCTCACCATGCCTCCCACCATCTTGCACCCTAACTCCTCATGCTTCATGCAACTCAAATAAGGTGCAAAGGAATGAAGTGGCTGCCCCTCCATGAATGTGACAGCGCTGGTACAAGACTCCTCAAATGGAGAAGAGGACTCCTCCTCCTCCTCTGATATTCTACTACCAAATCTCATAACTATCTGATGAGTGAAATCAGCAAAAGTGGGTACTCTTCCATGACTTCCATGGCTGAACCACTAAGAGCTTGCCTTGCCCTCCAAGTGCAGCACTGAGATCTCCACGGCCTCTTTTTCCACTACTGGATGCAGTAAGAAAAAGGCTTCTAGTTTCATCACCCAAGTCCCTGTTGCACACTTGAGTGATCCATCAAATTTCGACAATATAAATCTGTTGCCTCTTATCATTCTCTCACTGCATGGTCTTCTTTCTTCTCTTAGTTGAACAAAATGAGGAAAATCTAGGGTATCTTTGAAAGCCCTAGGTTGGCACTTGTATTCTACCAAATACACACTCAGGATATCATGTTCTAAGTGGTCTTCTTTCCCTCCACTTCCTCTATGAGAACAGGAAGTGCATGGATCTTCTTCTTTCTCTTGAAACCCTCTAGGAGTTTCATTGCTTTCTTCTTCTTATTTCTTCTTAGATCTGAAAATTGATGAGATAAATCTCATCCTCTCCATCATTTTGTTCTCTGATACTTCTCTTTATAGCACTTTGGCTTGAATCCCACAGGCTGAGCCAAAGATCTTGCTCTGATACCACTGTAATATTCCAAATCTGGAACAGCTAGCAAGGCATGACTAGAAAATGCATTTTCCAGTAATGGATGCTATAGAGATGAAAACCAAAAATTGTATCCCTTATATCTGAGTATCTAAGTCCTAAATCCAAGATGGAATCAAAAACAAATCCTCCTAGGTGGGTTAAACAGATCTCCCACACCTAGTTGTCTTCAGAAATGCCTCAAAGAGAGACTGCAGAAATAACAAACAATTCTACTCAAGAAATAATGCAGTTTCTGTAGAGCAGTGATAGGAGGCTCATGAAATAATATCTAATAGTATTTACAGCAGTAAATAATTCATACAATTGAGTTCATTAAGTACATGGCTGAAAATATAAGTCATAGACATAAGAAAACTCCTCGAAAGAGGGTTGCAACCATATGTTTACAAAAAATTGCCTTGACAGCGTTATTCTTATTAAGATGCAATGTTTTATGTTACATCTCAGATATAGAGAAGATATATGCATAAAAATTCAGATATGTATCAAATCCATGCACTAGAAGAGCTCCCCTTTCAGATCCCCTTGGAATTTCGGTATTTGCACCAAGCATAAGCAGTAGATCTGAGATCTAAGAAAGCAGATCTACAGAAATATTCAGAAATACTGAAGAATTCAGATTATGCAGATCAGATATGAAAAGTAAAATTTTTAGATCTCCTCCAACAGGTCTTTAAGTGAAGGGCAGATCCCCAGCACTCAGAAACCATCTCTCCAGATGTTGCACCCAAACTCCCTGCAACACCACCTACAAGAATAACACAAGTCTGAAGTAGAAACTACGTTGTAGGGGATAGACAGTTGATGGCCACATGCCAAGATCAGAAAATGAGGCTCATGCACTCCAATACACTTCCTCCAATATAGCAGAGGCCTCCTCCATTGAAATAGAGCACTAAAATGGCTTAGATCTGAAGAGATCTTATCTCCATGAAAATAACGCAGTCCCTCAAGGGAGACAGTGCAACAGCTTGATTAACTGAGTTGGCCAGATGCCAAGATGCAAAATTTAAGCTCAAACAATGGATGCACTCTTCCAGGAGGTTAAAACACACACTCACTGAGAAGAGGCTCCTATACAAGATAAATCTGAATAGATCTAGTTCTCCACTTGTTGCAGCTTACAAAAGCAAGCAAACCCTCACTGGATCTGTGTTGTAGTTGGAAGTAGAAGCTTGGTCTTCAACCTGATAGTGGACAAGAAATACAAGCTCTCTAAAGAGCTCCTCAATGGGAAGAGATGGAACTCCTAAACAGTAAATTCCAATGCATGTCTAGGCTAAGTAGCCAAGAAAGTTGTTTGTCTAAACAGACAGCAATTCAGAAATCAAATCTTGAACAACCTCCATATGTTGCCTTACCCTCCCTTTTATAAGATGAAAGCTTGCCAAAACCCTAAACCATCTCAAAGGTTTAGTTCCTTTCACATTTGGAACCTCCAACTAGATCTGTGTTGCTTATCTTGGTACATTGCATCTGGAAAGCATTGTAGATTTGGTCAAGGTTGACCCAGTCAAGTGGATTTGTTCTTTTCACACTCAAGTGTGTTTATTAAAGTGGCCTAGATTTACCCTTTTTCACAAGGGCATGGATTTATTCTTCTATTAGGATTTTTTTACCCTCCTTTACATAATTATTCTTTGAACAAAGAAAATAAAATTAAATTGAATATTCCTATTAAAATAGGAATATTGAAGTTGATCATAAAGTTCGGTCATCATAATTTTTTGAAAATGGCTCCCATGGTCCGTAATGATAGCTTGAGTGACACTGAACCGAGCAATCACATGATTGAATATGAAATTAGCTGCAGTTTTTCCATCAACCGTGAATGTAGGCATCGCCTTGGCCCATTTGGTAAAGTAATATATGGCAAGAATAATATATGCATGCCGCCTGACTGAGTGAGGGTTACATGTAATTAAATCGACGCCCCATTTGGCAAAAGGACCAACAGAAATGGTTCGGTGAAGAGGAGCTGGAGGTGAATGCATCTTTCGACCCAAAACCTAGCAATTATGGCATTTTCAAACCTCGATAATACAATCTTTGAATAAAGACATCCAAAAATAACCAGCGCGCAATATCTTTTTGGTTGTGGCAAACCCAGACATATGACCAGCACACGCTCCATAGAGGCAATCATTCAAAACCCTTTCATCCTCTTTTTGATTTGTACATCGTCGAAACATAGAATTGGCTCCACTAGGATAAAGAGTGTCGCCAACAATATTGTATTGCTGGGATTGGTATCGAGTTCTCTATCGATATGATCATGAAAGCTCTAGGTGAAAGGTTTGGGTCTAAATATATATAATGATATATCCATACCAAGGATCTAAAAGTATTGATTAGAAATAGAGATTCATCCGTGATAGGATTATCTGCTACCATTTCAGACTCAGTATTAGGAAAGTCACACATACGATTCAACAAACACTAGTGATTTCTTAGACTTGGACTTCTCAAACTCTAAATCAAACTCTTGTAGGATAATGATCCATTTGGAGTATTTTCCCTCGAGAAATTTTTTATTCAATATGTACATCATCGGGTTCAAATTATATATCACTTTGGTTTTGCGTAACAATATGTAATGACGAAAGAATAGCTTGAACTTCTGCCAACGCAAATTTCTCCACATGTGAATACTTGATTTCCGTCGGGTTGAGATTCTGACTTGGTAATAGATCACATGTTCGTTGTTATATTCATCATCCTGAACCAAAATCATTCCAATCATGGAATCAGAAGCATAAAAGTATAAAAATTAATCCCAGTGGTAATTGGGTGGATTCAATAATGGTGCATGGGTCAACACGTTTTTAAGTGCATCAAAATATTTATCGGCAATCTCGTCCCAAATAAATGGAACATATTGTTTCAACAATCGAGTAAAACCTTTCGTTAACTCTACATAGTTCGAGATAAACCTATGTAAAAAGTTTTCTTTCCCTTGCAAACTCTGGATTTGGCGAAGAGTTAAAGGAGGAGGCAAGTTGATGATGGAATCAACCTTCAATGGATCGACATAAATTCCCTTTTTCAAAACTACAAACCCAAGTAAACATCCTGATTATACACAAAAAACACATTTTTGTGGATTCAAACAAATTTTGTAATGCCTACATCTCATGAAGATAGCACGTAAGTGCATAGGATGATCTTCTCTGCGTAAAGAATGATCAAGTAAGTCGTCCAGGTAAGGTTGTACAATATGTTTGATATCGTGAAACACATAAGACATAGCTATTTGAAAAGTTTCACCAGCATTTTTCAGTCCAAAAGGTAATTTACAATATGAAAATGTGCCCCATGGACATATAAATGTTGTTTTACGTTGATCGGTAGGGAGTACGTTGATTTGATTGTAGCCAGAAAAACCATCCATAAATGAGAATATTTCGTTTTCAGTATAATCATCAACAATTTGATCAATATAGGGTGTAGGATAGTTGTCTTTTGGACAAGCCTTATTAATCCTGATAATCGACACACACTTCGATAGTCCCTTGTTTTTTCATTACAGGAACTATGTTAGATACCCAATCCGTCAAAGGAATAGGATAAATAAATCTTTCTCATAATAGTTTTTCAAGTTCATCTTTGATTGCTGCAGATTTCCATGGATGTATTGGATGTAATCTTTGTCTAATAGGCTTAGCATCCGGGTATTTCTTGATTTCAAGAATAACAATCTTAGGATCGATACCTGGCATCTCTTCATAAGACCAGACAAAAATGTCTCGGAATTCTTGAAATAGGGCTTTGTAAGTGTTAATCTCTTCAATCAAATAAGAAGCGCCTATATGAATATTTTCAATAATTCCAGGTTTAATCGATATATCAATAGCAACTGTTGTAGAAATATTTCCCAACTTCATCTCAGAATCGGAATGTGTGATCGATGTGGGATTCTAAGCTTCCTTGATATAATCAATTGTAAAGATAGATGAAAAATCATTTTCAAGTTTATCAAGATCAGGAAAAAATGAAGATCGATGATGTCGATCGTCCCACGCCAATTCATCCAATGACAAAATTTCTCGAATGCTTTCATCACTAGCAACTACATGTTGAAAGGGATCCGGAAATGATTTCAAAGTTGAGCTTGATATAGAAGATGATTCTTCTCTTATCACATTCATTTGAACAATATAAGTTGATGGGGTGTTAGAATAAGATTTTGCTACTATATATGCCGATTCAAAAGGACTTAAAGGCATCTCACCATTATAAGAGTCCAATTATGATTCTAAAGGCACAATCCTTGTGTCATCAAATGGAATTGTGCTTGATCTGATCATATATATATTGGCAATTGTTCATGGTATGTTGGGAGAGGGCATAGCGAAATTTCTCATGATAGAGGAATCCTTCACTAGTCCTACACCAACATCTTCATATGGGATAACCAATTTTCTCGACATGTTGGATACAAATTTTAGAATTAGGGTCTGAAGAGAAATATTACAACTGGCTGATTTTAACAATATTTCCTTTGTGAGGAAACATTATCATCTGAAATACTGATGAAACAACAACAGTCATTGTGTAATACCAACTGCGACCTAAAAGAAGGTTGTAATAAAGTGGGGCATCAACAACTTCCACCTCTATGTTTACGGTTTTTCCTTCTACTTCTATAGGAATATCCTAGAGTATTTCATATGGATGGAACCCTCTTCCGTCAAAGGATTTAAGAATAGTCAGTGATTGGTTGAGTGCTAGAGAACCAAGGGTTTTCCAACATTTTAACGACATTATATACGTAAATTCCCCCTCATTAATTACAACACAAAAAACTCGTCTTGATTTGACTAATACTGGAATCTGAAAATCCCATTGATGAGGGAGTCTAGGTATAAAAAAATCAAGATCAAAGACCATTAGGTTCGATTCTTGAGGATCAATAGCTCTGATAGTTGATAATAGTAATTTCCTTTGTTCTGGATAGGATTTCAGCACTTCTAAGGCCATCATTGCTGAAGGGGATATGGCCAAATCTTCAACAATGTTGTAATTCTGAGCAGCTCTCGCATGTCGATTGAAAGTCGATTTTCGAAGTACACCTTTAGCAGGTGGTTTCTCAATTTGAAGTGGTTCGGAAAATAAAGGATTTTTTGCTGGTGTTTGACTGGATGATTCAGTCTCTTTTCCAGTTACAGGACTCTTAGATCCATAGTCTTGAGATCATGTCGCAACCATGACCTGAGACATCATTAAAAATATTTCTGAACAATTGGAAGAATATCTGATCATTTTACTATCTTGATATGGAAAAGGATCCTTCAAGACAACAGGTGTGGGTGAACCTTTGATAAATTTGGATACCTCAGCCCGATGTGGACACTCTTTGGTATAGTGATCCTTGTCACAGATAAGACAAGGATAACGAGGTTTTCTCTTTTCATCATATGGTTCGGTTTTTTTTGTTTTCTCTTTAGGAGATGTGTTTTGTTTATTTTAATTCTTTCCTTTCTTCTTATTACATGTTTTAGCTTTAGTCGTGGATGAATCTACGATGTGAATATCGGAAGAAGTTTCAAGGGAAGAATCTCCTTTAGGTGAATCTGATAGAGTTATTATGGGAGAAGTAGGTTTAGAGGACTTCTTCTTACTCTTGGTAGTATTAACTGTAACAATTACACCATCTAAAGAATAAGAACTAGAAGTATTTGCAGTAATTTGATCTGGGCATGGTAAATCCGGAATTTTTTCATATAGAGTACCACACTGTGTGTATACAAGGTATAAGTATTGTGCTTGAGCTATGACCTGTTCTTCTGTAACAACACCTCCTTTGGCTATGTCTTCAATGATCTTTGTAAGTAATGATTTAATGAGCCATTCTTCCAAAATTTGTTTCGGAATGAAAACCTTCACTAAACGTCGTCTACGTTTCCATTCATGTATGTGATCTAAAATGTATGTAGATGTACTATGTTTTAATGAAGTTAAAATTTTCTCACCATTTTCATAACGGACTAGCAACTGGAAGTGAGTTAGGAAAGTTGTTGTTAAAGCATTGAAATTATTGAAAGAGCCACATGGTAATTCAATATACCACTTTTTAGCTAAGCCTATCAATTTTCTCTTAAAAAGTCTCAATCAAATGGAATCATCAATTAGGCAGTTGGATGTGCACCAAAGATGATAATTCATCACATGATTTAAGGGGTCTTATCCTAATTTTCCTTCAAACTTAGATATATCACTAGGAAATTTAGTTGGAATTTCTGTCCAAAACGACAGATAATAAATGGGATCATTCGTGAGGCGAGACAAATCTGGTAAGTCTAAAGTTGCAATGAATGGTAACTGGCGGTTAGGGTCTTGTTAAGAAAACTGATAACATTTAGGAACAATACTAGTACCTGGAGGAGGATATCCAGGATAACCTGGAATGGCCTGAGCAAATTGAATTGGAATACCTCCGGAGTATCAAGGGTTAGCCATACCAAACTAAGGTTGAGCTGGTATTTGAGCTGGTTAGCCATACCAAAACTTGTATAAGCCACATTTTTTTAGTGCACGCATGGTTGCCAAATCATCCATGTCTTTGTTGTCCATGAGTTCATGTTCTCATTCGCGCCATTCCAAAATGATTAAAGACCTACAAATCAACAAATTAAACATTAAAAATCAGTTGGGGGAAGCTTGTACCAATTTTTATGGAAAAAATTAGGTTTTTCAAAAACTCACGGTGCCCGTGTAGGTTCTGTTTTTACATAGTGCATTTTTATGCACGCGTCATACACAGAACCCATGGCGCACGAAGATTTTTTTTTTTAAATTGTCGAGGTGCATTGTTTTTGCACAGAGAACCCGCACACCCCCGAAGGCATATTTTAAAACATAATTTTCTTCTAAAAAATTCCACGAAAGCTTAAAATACGAAATGAAATGGATGAAAACAAAGATAATTATGTTGTGGATTACCTAGTTTGGATGGTTCTTGAAATGATCGGTCGGTTCTTCTGACATCAGCTACGAAATTTTTTGGCGAAAAGCTCTCTCTGCTCTGTTCTGAAAAGAAATAGGTGAAAATGACTTGTTTAAACTCCTTTTTGTAGTTTTAAATGAATAAAACAATATTATTTTATTTATTTTTACTTTTAAAAGTTTAAATCAGAAAAATTTTACTTTTTGAGAGAAGATATTGGTAATTGTTCGAGTTTTTGTGCAGGATACAAGATTTTGGTCAAAAGAATTATTTTGACATCGAGTACACTTTTATCACTTTTTCAGGCTCTGTAAAAATACATGAAAATATGGAGTCCTCTTTTAAGCCCTTTTCAGACTCTCGAAACATGAAAATATCATCAAGTACTTGACTATTCAAACTCGTTAAAGTAAATGAAAAGTTATCCATTCAGTATAATTTTACCCCTTTTCCGGATTGAATTGGACTAATTACGAAAAAGGTATACGTTGATTGATTATGGTCAATAGAGTTCTCTCCTGCATTATTTTATCCTTTTGTGGGATTGAGGCACTAAATTTATGAAAAATAACAACCATCGAGTTTACTTATGTTTTTCTTCTGATTCCCTAAAACTGAAAAACGTCGAGTTATTCCTATACCAGACTCTTTAAAACTAAACAGTACCGGACCTATTGATCACAACAGGACTGAACCACTCCTTCTTAGGGTTCGATTTTAATACTAAGATGGACTCGTCCGAAGGATGAGCTTACACAACAAGCAAATGTTATCCTCCTCAAGATTGACAAAAACAAAGAGGTACTTTCCAGTAATGGTGGGTGAAAAAGAGAGAAAAAAATCCATTTGTCGTCCTTATTTTAGAAAGCAACATGTCCCTCTTGAACACGACACTTTTTCACACCTGTACTTGTGTTTCTAAAACCTTTTTCTAACAGTTAATCGAACCACATTGAAAGTCTTCAGTCATTTTCTAGGTATTATATTTAGGTCAAATTTTGCCAAACCATTTACAATATCGTTATGTGTTCAAGAGAAAGTTCAATAAACCATTCATTGCAAACATTTGTCTCCATTTGTGTTGACCATCCCTGAGTCAGTCCTTGCAAAAATATCTTCAAAACTTGATCTAATGGTTTCGCGTCATAGGATTTTGTGCAACGGATCACTTTTTATCGACATCAACTCATTATCTAGAAATTTGATCTAGAATCCTATCAATACCTTGGGATTTTCATGCCCTAATGGTATTTTTCTCGCCTTTGATAATAGTTCTTCATCATTGACCTCCGATCAAATGATTCTATGAGTGTTCAACTACAAATCATTCATTCACACTTCATATATTGTACCAAAATACTTTGAGGGCCATTGTCATTATTGATGGTTCCTCTCGCACTAGTTAACGGTTCTCATCACTCACCGGTAATCAAGTGGTTTCTAACATGTTTGACTCTGACACAATCAATTTCATGTATAGATTCATACTAGTTTGGGAAGTAGAAATCAAGACTGTGGATCTAGTTTCCATGATATAGTAGATTGCTTATGACAGATGGTTGCGCCCATACTATCTCTACTTTTGATGTAATACTAAAATCATATGTGTGCCAGAACATTTAGTTATTTTTTATCTGAGTATGGAAATTCCTACCTCAACGATGATATATATATTTGCATTGAATGTTTTTACAGGTTTTCGACTCGCGTCTCCAATCCAATCCTTAGAGTGATAAAGCACTTCACTCTTCAAAAAAACTCTCAGACTTCGCACTTTAGGGGGGAATTTTTTACACGTCATTGAGTCACCATGAAATTTGACTATTCATATGGGTCTATCACCATCCATATTATGCTCCCTTAGAAGTCAAAAACACTCATGTTCCTGAATCAAGTCTTGGAAATCGGAGAAAATATCTGTAAAACCCTTAGAAGTATGTCTACGTAGTTTTACTAGCCTTTCCCTACGCATGCACTGATGATCCTTCCATTAGCCATGGTGATTTCCATTTTGTTTCCCACTAAAACCTGTGCACCCCCATAAAAATAAATTAAAAATAAAAAGTAACTTCTAGAAGCCTAGTTGGTCAAATATTCTCCCAACTGGAAGCCTCTAGAGTCGTGCCAGTTCGAGCCTTATCCCTCCACTCATGGTGCTTATCCCTTGGTCCAAGTAAGTAAAATCCCTTCATGAGAGGGATCCATCCCTCTCTTCATGGAACTAATACCACCTCAATCTCCCTATATATTAAGCTCAAGTTTTAGGTTCAAGGGTAGACTATGAATGATAGAAAATGATCTATATAGTTTCTAAGCTGGAGAGAGTTCATAGAGTGCATACCTTCTATACTAGTGAGTTGTTGTTGACACATTGAATATCACATCTTTGTGCCCATGAATTCATGTTGGTAATTCTAGAGAGGAATGCTTATCAGACTAAAGGAGAATGATTGCTCGGACCCCGAGAGAAATATGTACAACATCAAGGCATCTGGTTGTAAAATTGCTCTTTATAATTTATGATAATACATATGGATCTCTTTTTCTCATTGTCTTGTTTCTAAATTCATGGGAATGATGTAAATACTTAGATTCCTTGATCACTAAGTTGGATTAGTACTTTTTTATTATCATATATTGCAGATACTTTGATTATTTGTCTTGTCTTTGGTTGCAGGGTCTACTCATCATTGGAGAACTACTTTGGAGCGACAGACAAAGGGCTACATCAGATGTTTGGATTTCAAGGTAGGAGTGTGTCCTCTATACTTTACTATTATAATGATCTTAAAATACAAATAATATAAAGAAATAGGTATTCAAATGGATCTAAGTTTCTAGTTACACATTGGAGTACTAGGGATATTGCCTTGTCCGCAATAGGGATTAATCTTGGTAATAGGGTGAGGGAGTTGAAACCTCATCTATTTACTAAAAAATAAAGAGATTTTGGAGGTCCAAAAGCTTCTAGTGGGTACGAATGATCCGCTGGATCAAATTTATGCTCAAAACTCAAAGTTCTCAGAATCGAACGAAACCTATGTGCTTGCATAGATCTCGTCGTTTTGAATCTGGCGCAACTTGTTTCATGAAAAACTAACTCTATGCTCTTGCAATTTCGATATGAATTTTTGTTCAAACATGCAAAATTTTTGCAGACATGCTGACTCAGCAGATGACTTTGCAGTTCCTACAGGTGGCGTCATGCTAACGTCAGCATGATGACTGGTCTTCTCCGGTCATTGGATGGTCACCACCTGTCACATTTGTATTGGTTATGATATGGTTCTTTTTATTGGTTGTTGGCTAGACCAGTGAGAGGTCACCACGTGGTTCCTCCCCATTGGCTAAAATTTCTTTAAGATTCAAGTTGAGGTCGACGGGGGTTGAATCTGCGACCTCCCACAAGCAAGACTGGTGCGCAACCATCGAGTCGCACATTATTCCTTGTAAAGAATAATGGGCCCATTTAATCTAAATTGTGGGCATTGAATGGTTTGGGACAGGGGTAGGAATTAGCCCCTAACCCCCAATCATATTATATATCATGTGACCATGAGCGAGGGCGGAACTGGTCCCCACATATATTTAATTAAAATATTCGGTTTATAGCCATTATTGGGCAAATTAATAAACCCATGATTTGCACCAGTAGTTGGAGAAAAATTCACTACGTTAGCGCTTTTTGGGGCGAATTTGTAGGGCGGTTTGTAGGCAAGGCGAATATGTAGGGAGAATAGCTGAAGAACTTGGGAGGATCATAACTTCTTCAATTTTATCCTTTTTGGGAGAAGAAAGAGGCTAGACAGGGGTTTTGAGTGCTATAAATCCATTGGAGCTATTAATATATCCATTTGAGCACTGTAAATGTATGTAAACGCCATTTTTTGATCATAATGAAAGAGGCCCAACCATTGGAAGCTGGAAAAGGAGATGTAGCCCAGGAGGGGTGAACTCCTTCATCAATTATTGTTGTGTGTTTTCTATTATGGTGATATTGCCTCTTGTTTACTGCAAAAACTGAGATTAATTTTCATTTTTATGTGTTTAAAATCATTTAACAAAAGAGGCTTAAAACCCTAATTGAATCACTTGCAAAATTTTACATAATCCTCAAGCAACTTCACATACAGATCAACGTAATAGGATAAGGAATGCACATGAAGTTTCTGATGAACTTCCTGTAATAACCTTCTAACCCCATGAATGATCTAACCTCATCCACATTCCTAGGAGTTTCCCATTCCATGATAGCTCTGACCTATTCCATATCCATTGTTATGCCTTCCTTGGAGACAACATGCCCCAAGTCATGTGCCTTTTTCTGAAATAAACTACATTTACTAAGCTTGGAATACAACTAATGATCTCTTATCAATCTCAATATTGCTGCTAAGTGTTTGGTGTGTTATTCCTCATGCTTCGAATATATCAATATATCATCAATGAATACAATCAAAAACTTGTCCAGATAAGGACGCAACACGTTATTCATCAAACACATGAAAGTAGTTGGAGCATTAGTTATACTAAAAAAACTCATAATGCCCATACCTGCTCTAGAAATTAGTCTTGTAGATGTCCTCTTCTTTTATTTGTACCTGATGATAACCTGATCTTCAATCAATCTTTGAGAACACTTTTGATCCCTTTAGTTGATCGAATAAGTCATCAATCTACAACAAAAAATACATGTGCTTGATGGTTAAATTTTTCAATTGCATGCAATCTATGCATTGTTGAATTTCAACAAGAAATTTCAGCACCTACACTAGTGTGGGACAAGGAGGTCCAAGCAGCACCTACGCCAATGTGGGACCATAGGTCTTAGTAGCACCTACACTGGTGTGGGCTAAATTTGGTGCATGCCTATTTTAGTTATCCCTTAATTAAGATGGACAATAAAATGTAATCTAAACTCAAAATAACTTGTAATAGTTAGATGAGTGTGATAAACTCAATTAACTCATGAATTTCTAGTTGAGGGTAGTTGATGAGGCATGCAGAGAAATTCTAGTTGTAACAGAGTTTGAAGTGCATTGGTGCATTAGTTAATGCAGGATGTAATAATTTTAACTCAGGTAAGTGATTTAAACTAATTTGTGCTACTTGTAAATGTTTGATACACTAGTGAGAGATCAAGTGAATTAAATATTATTTAATTCACAATCAGTGATCTCACATGCAACTAAGGATTTACTATTATTAGTTGCATGCATGTTAGTTCCAGTGGAGACTTCGTTGAGATCTAGGTGAAAGGGAAGTTGAATATCAGTTTTAGGATTATTGGGTTGTACCCATGCAACCAAAAACCCATTGTATTTCCCATGATCCTGGAAGGCCAAAATTCGTATGGAATAGGGATTTCATTCCACATGAATTGTACAAGAAATGGAAGTTGTCAGGAGGTATAAAATTGACTAAGTATTGGTCATTTTTATCCAGGACAATGTGAGACAGTTAGTTGATTATAGGAGGGCTCTTGTGAGAATATTTGTATGTAATTGTTTTATTTATCCATGCTGAATATACAATAGAAGATAGTGGGGTTTTGAGCAAAAATCTTTCCCTGGGAAATTATATATGTTGTGGTTTGATTGATTATTCTTTACTTCATGTGATTGGGATTGTGTTTTTAATTCCGTAATTGATTTGTAGAAATGATTAAGTATCTAGCTTTAGCACATTTTTTGATTGGATTAAATCCATGATATACATGCTTATTGTATATTTCTACATGGTATTAGAGCACAGGAAATCACAATAGTGAAGGAGGAGCTGATTTTGTGACTGGATAGAATTCGAATTTGCAGGAAGACTTTCTTGGTGCTACAGTTGATTCATGATCGAAATGGCTTTCAATGGCTTGTGATTGGAGTATTTACTCGAGGGCAGCTCCAACTATATTTCTTGGAAGGACGGGATGGAGGTAGTACTTGAATACAATGGCTTGAAGGAATTCATTGACAATGATGTTCTCAAACCCGCAGTGATAGATGTTGCAAATCTTGATGCATGGCAAAGGCGAGGAGGATCCTACTAGAGGGAGTAAGACACCACATTGTCTCAAGTCTCCATGGCAAAGCGACACCATATGTTATGTGGAAATATTTGATGTATCTATTACAGAGCAGCAGTGACCATAGGAAAAAGGCATTGAAAGATAAACTTAGGAATATCAAGATGGAGAAAGACGACTCCATGCCAAAGCATTAAACAAATTTTGTCCAATGATGAGCTGGTGAGCGTTGGAATTACTGTCGTTGATGATGATTTGGTGAGTTTAGCTCTCCTAGGACTTCCCAAGAGTTAGCATGGTTATCAAGGATATGTCAATGGAACGGAAAAGCTAAGATATTGGGAAAGACTGTGGTCAGATTTCGTGTAGGAGTAGTTCAGACGGAACATGAGTGATGGATATTCATCTAAGAATGAAGATGAAGAAGATTGTGCTTTGGCTGCAAAGGAGAAGAAGGGGAAAGGAAATAATTTCTAGTCCAAATATGTCAAGAAGCACGACAAGTCCAGTGTGAAGTGTTTTCATTGTCGCGAGCATGGGCATTATGCTACTAACTGTCCACAAAAAAACAAGAATAAGAAGGCTTCAGGATCTGCAGCTGGTCAGGATTTTTCCTCGCAATTTGAGCTTGAATTTTCATTGATCGCATGCATGGTTTCAAGTGCATTGGGATCTGTCTGGTATTTGGATAATGGTGCATCCTTTACATGACAGGAGACAAGGAACTTTTCAGTAGCTTGGAGGAGAAGAATCTCCAGATGCATATTGAAATGGGTGATGATGGGCGGTACAGTGCTATCGAGATTGGTACCATTACCTTCCAGAGATAGTCAGGTAAACCCTTTCAATTAAAAAATGTAATGCATGTACTAGGTTTGAAGAAAAATTTAGTCTCAGTTTCAATGTTGGAGGATACAGGCTATGATGTTGTTTTCAGTGAAGGAAAATCTTTCCTACGACACAAAACAACAGGACAAGCCAAGAAGATTCAGATTCGAGTTAAGAATATATATAAGCTGGATGTATATGGTTGCACAGCATTGATGGGAAAGGCGGACAAAGTGGTGAGCCAGGATGAGGGTGAGTTATGGCATAGGAGATGGGGCCATCTTCACCACGGAGCCTTGAGAGTCATGCAGCATATTTTTACGGGTCTTCCCAAGGGTACACTAGCGCAGTCAGACACATGCAAGGGATGTACTATGGGAAAATATGTAAAGGCCACCTTTCATGAGAAGGAGAATCGAGCCTCGAGGATCCTTAAGAGAGTTCACACAGATGTGTGTGGACCATTCTTTGTTTCTTCAAAAACAAAACATAAGTACTCTATGATATTTTTCTTATGACTTTTATCGTAAGCGTTGGATCTACTTCATGTAGAAGAAAGATCAGACATTCTCAAAGTTTCTTGATTTTAAAGCACTGGTGGAGAAATACACGGGGAAGAAAGTGAAGGCTTTGAGGATAAATAGTGGTGGTGAGTACATCTCTAACGAATTCAAGAACTTCTACAGCAAAGAATGAATTTGGAGAGAACTGATAGCATCTCATAACCCACACCAGGATGGGGTTGCTGAAAGATAGAACAGAACGATTGTAGGTACAGCAAGATCAATGTTGCATGATCAAGGCCTACCAATGCATTTGTGGGTGGAGGCATGCATAATAGTGGTATTTGTGTAGAATCATTGTCCTCATAGGATACTTGGCATGAGTACACCAAAAGAGGCTTCCACTAGTAAGAAACCTGATGTTTCACAATTTAAGATTTTTGGCTCATTTTTTTATGTGCATGTGAGCAAAGATGCCAAGAAGAAGCTGGAACCAACAGCTGAGATTGGGATTTTTTTGGGGTACACTCAAACTCCCCACAAGTATCGAGTGTATTTTCCAAACAATAGAATGATTTTTGTGCGACGGGATATAAAATTTGATCAAGAGAAATCCATGTGATTGTCCCTTGAGAGGGAGCTGGATTTGCATGCATAGGAGGAACTTTTGGCTCCCAAGGATGAGCCTCAAGATGTGGAGTAGCCACATGTGGAGGATCATGGTGTCGCAGAAAACACTCATGCAGAGCCATCCATTAGAAATGGTAGAAGGTGCACCACGGAATCTGATAGATTGAGACTTGATGCTGCAGAGAATGTAGGAGCCCCTACTTCATAGCACAGACAAAGACAGTCTTTAGATAGGTTTACTGGATACATGGCTCTTATGAGAAAATACATTGTGACTAAACCATCTTCCTTTCAAGATTCAGTGCAGAAACCAATTTGGGTTGATGCAATGGTGGAGGAGTATGACTCCATTGTCAAGAAAAGTGCATGGGAGATTGTCCCAAGACGGGTCGGTAAATCAGTGGTTGGATCTCGATGGATCTACAAGGTAAAGCAAGTTGCTGATGGGAGTGTGGAGAATTACAAGGCCATATTTGTGGCCTGGGGATTCTCACAGATTGAGGGGATCGATTATGATGAGACTTTTGCACCAGTTGCATGGTACTCTTCCATTAGATCCATCCTTGCACTCTCAGTGCAGATGCGTTGGTGCATTCATCATATGGATGTGAAATTTTTTTTTCTCAATGGTGTTATTGAGGAAGAAGTGTACATAGAGCATCCAGAAGGTTTCGATATCTTCGATAGTGAGTTTCATGTGTGTCGACTCAAGAGAGCACTGTATGGGCTGAAGCAAGCACCTCGTGCTTGGTACACTTGGATAGACATCTATTTCACCGCACTAGGCTTCACCAAAACTGAATTTGATGCAAAACTGTACTAGATTGTGGTTGAGGGTAAGCTATTTATTATCGTTCTTTATGTTGATGATATAATTTTGACTGGTGATGAGCAGTGGATACACTCATGCAAGGAGGATATTGCAAGGGAGTTCGAAATGAAGGACATGGGACTCTTTAATTATTTCCTTGGTTTGGAAATATGGCAGTGGGATGGTGAAATTTTTTCTTCTCAAGGCAAGTATGCCAAAGAGATATTGGGTAAGTTTCACATGGAGAGATGCAAACCCATGGACACTCCTCTTCCAGGAAATTGGAGGAAAGAGGATGCTACTTTTGGAGAGGTAGTGGATGCTATTGTCTACAGGCAGTTAGTTGGTTCACTGATGTACTTAGTGAACACTAGACCAGACATTTGCTACACAGTTAACCAGCTAAGTCAAGCTATGGTTAGGCCTACCAACCTCTTTTGGAAGGTGAGGAAGCATGTCTTAAGATACCTTAGGGGTGAATCAGGGTATGGATTATGGTAGAGACAAACATAGGTAGTGAACCTTCAAGGCTTCACGGATGTAGATTGGGCAAGCATTCCATCAAACAGAAAGAGCACATCAGGAGGGATCTTCAACATAGGATTGACAACAATTTCTTGGTACAGCAGCAAGCATCGATCTGTGGCACTCAGTTCAGCAAAAGCAGAGTATATGGCAGCAAGTCAATCTGCATGTGAGGATATCTGGATGAGAAATATCTTGGTTGGTTTTTTTGGTTCTCAGATGGATCCGACAGTGATACATTGTGATAATCAGAGTTGCATTAAACTCTCGATTAATCCTGTGTTTCATGATAGGTCCAAGCACATAGATATTCAGTACCACCATCTCAAATATTTTGTGCAGAGGTGAATAATTTTACTTCAGTACATTCCACAGAAGATCAAGATGTAGATATTCTGACGAAGGCACTCACTAGGAGAAAATTCGAATACCATAGAGGCAGGATCGGGGTGAAGGACAATCCCTTTCTTGTTGAGAGGGAGTGTTGAAGTTCAACAAGAAATTTCAACACCTACACTAGTTTGGGACCAGGAGGTCCAAGCAGCACCTACACCAGTGTGGGACCACAGGTCATAGCAGCACCTACAAATTTGGTGCGGGATAAATTTGGTGCATGTCTATTTTAGATATCCCTTAATTAAGATGGACAATAAAATGTAATATTATCTCAAAATAACTTGTAATATTTAACTAAGTGTGATAAACTCAGTTAACTCATGAATTTCAAGTTGAGGGTAGTTGGTGAGGCATGGAGAGTAATTCTAGTGGTGAATTAGTTAATGCAGGATGTAAACAATTTAACTCAGTTAAGTGAGTTAAACTCAGTTGTGCTAGTTGTAACTTTTCGATACACCAGTCAAAGATCAAGTGTATTAAATATTATTTAATTCACAATCAGTGATCTCACATGCAACTGAGGATTTACTATTATTAGCTACATGCATGTCAGTTCTAGTGGAGACCCAGTTGAGATCTAGGTGAAAGGGATGTTGACTATCAGTTGTAGGATTATTGGGTTGCACCCATGAAACCAAACACCCATTGGATTTTCCATGATCCCTACGTAGACAATGAAGGCCAAAATTCCTATGGAATAGGGTTTTCATTCCACATGAGTTGCGCAAGCAAGGAAAGCTATCAGGAGGTAGAAAATTGACTAAGTATTGGTCAGTTTTATCGAGGACAGTGTGAGACAGTTAGCAGAGTACATAAGGGATCTTGTGAGAAGAGTTGTATGTAATTGTTTCATGTATCCATGCTAAATATACAATAGAATATAGTGGAGTTTTGAGCGGAAATATTTCCACGAGAAATTATTTGTGTTGTGGTTTGATTGATTCTTCTTTGCTTCATGTGATTGGCGATTGTGTTTTTAATTCCGCAATTGATTGATAGAAGTGATTCAGTATCTAGATTTCGCACATTGTTAGATCGTATTGAATCCATGATATACATCTTGTTGTATAATTTCTACATGCATAACCTAAGAGTACCTACCTTCTTCTTCACAAACAATATTGGTGCACCCCAAGGTGACAAACTTGGCCTATTGTATCCCTTATCAATCATTTCCTTCAACTAAAATTTCAATTCCACTAGCTCTGGAGTGCTCACCCTGTAAGGTGAATTTTATGTTGGTGTTGCTCCTGGTACCAACTCAATAGAAAAGTTCACTTCCTTGTGAGGTGTAAACTCTGAAATATATAAGAGGAATACATCCTAAAATTGTTGTAAAATTAGGTACTTGTTCAAGACCTCTACATCCTCAACATCCTTACTTTTATCACTAGAAATATGCACTGCAAATGACACACACCCTTTCCTTGACTGCGCTTTTCCTGCATAGTTATAACCATTCTAACTGGTGTTTACTTATTCTTTCCCTACAAGATTCTATGTTCTCCACTGTCATGAAAGCACTCAATATCCTTCTCATAACAATCCACCTTAGTCCTATGAATATACAACCAATCCATTCCCAAAAGCATATTGTACAAACCTAATGGGAGTACATTCAAATTCACTAATGTAGGCATACCATTCAAATCAAATTCATAATCTCTTACCCAGTGATGAAATCTCTTTTTAGTGCATGTAGCCAACTACACTAACCTATAACCTGTAAACAACCAAACCTGAAAATTTGTAAACAGCCTATAAACAACAAAACATGCAAACCTTCAAACCCGTAACAACCTATAAATAAACAAACTTGCAACCTGCAAACCTATAAACAACATATAAACAGAAAAACTGGAAAACCTGCAACATGTAAACAACCAAACTTGCAAACCTGCAAACTGCAAACATGTAAAAAATCATACCTACAAACCTGAGGTCTTGTTCGCTCCGGTGGTCATTTACCTTTAGTCTTATCATCCCCTTTCCAACCCTACTTAGTCTTTGTCTTATGTTTCGATTTCTCATAACAGTGCTTCAGCTTTCCAATGACTTCTTCAAGTGACCAAGGTTCATCATACTCAATCTGATCCTTAAATGCTAATGGAAATCCACAAACAAATCTATGAACCTTGACCTTCTCATTCTTGAGATATAGTACATACCTCAATAAATCCAAGAACTTGTCATGTACTCCTCATATGTCATCGATCCCATCTTCATCTCATATAACTCCTTGGATTTATTTTCGTAGTACCTCTTCGACAAGTACTTCTTCCTTAAGAGTGGGCCTTCAATTCATTCCAACTCAACTTATTTGTCCTAATGTTTCTCACATGCTTCAAATTTTCCCACCAAATGTCTACTTTCCATTTGAGGTTGAAAATAGCTATCATGGCCTTCATGTTCTCTATATAGTCATGCAACTCAAAGAATTTCCTCATCCCAGGTAACCATGCCTCTGCATCTTTCAGTTTCTTCAACTCTTCATCAAATGTATGTGGTTTTGGGTGTGTGTTATATTCTCTCCACGATTAGAATGAGGCATGAAGCAGGGTGTGTGAGGGGGGAGGTAGTTGTCCTTCTCTTGCACCTGGTGCAGCAGAGGGGTCACAGGGGGGTGCAGTAGCCCCCCCTATCGGGGGGTTTGTAGGGGGAATGTAGCCCTCCTGCATGTGAGGACCCACCTATGGTTTTGTGCATGGGTTTGCACATGGTTTTGGGCATGATGGTTTTCTGCTCCTGGAATTTTGTAGATTCGATCAAGGGAACTATTGTTATGTTCTAAGACTGGGTTAATGGAATGGGGTTTATGAATGCTTCGACATGTATATATATATGTGTTGTAACACTAAAAGGAATATAATGAAAAAAAAAATTGGTATTCCAGTTTTGGATCTAGGGGAAAATATTTGTGTATATCTGTTTTATGTTTTATACTGTCACTATTGTTTATTTTTTGTTTAAGAATTCACTTGCAGATAATTTCTGTAAAGGGTTAAAACCTACAGGTGGCCTGGATTTCTTGAACTCATCCAATAAATATCCCCTATAATTCCTCCTATAAGGATGATAGCGATGATGACCATGATATATGTCTTAACCAGAACTAGAATAGAACCCATATCCATCACCTCTCCTATTTCTAATTTAATTTTCCCTTGAATTAAATCAGAATAAAAATGTAATTCCACATCACATGAAAACTTGTATGGGTTAGCTATGTTAGTTTGACTTATTTGGTTCAGTTAATTTGAGTTGAGGGTCTAGCCTGAGTCATGTAGAGTGGCTCCTACAAAATAGGAGCCGTGGTTGAGTTTATTTTGATTTGTAATTAATTAACTCAGTTTATCTTAGATAATGTACTTTCACATTAATCACATCATTAGGATTAGGTCGACGTTTCGAACCAGCTAATGTGGTTCATCCTTGGGACAAGGTGGAAAGACTAATCGATCTCGATGAATAAATAGTGGAGATACATCAATGCCCGAAAATAGTTGTTGAGAACTAGTTGTTAGGAACTAGCCATTAAGACTAGTTGTTAAGAACTAACCGTTAGAAAGTTAGTTAGTTGGTTAAAAATAAATAAAATTATTAATTAAATAAATAAAATTAAAAATGGGTTTATAAATTATTATGTAATTTAATTTAATAAACAAAATAAAATTAATTAATTAATTAATTATAAAATTAATTAATTAAATAAATAATATATAACTAAATAAATAGAGCTACCTAAGAAGGTACTAAGGAGGGGCCAAATTTTTTGATAAATACATAAATAAAGTAAACTCAATTAAAAATTAATTAATTAATTAAATGAAATTTTATTCAAATGGGTTTATAAATCATTATGAAATTAAAACAAGTATAAAAGGTAATTTTTATTCAATTTATCTTCGTTAAAGTCAGTTTAACTAGTTACAACCGTTGGAGGAACTAGTGAGAGGTAAAAGTGTGTAACTTGAACTTGAACCACATTTAGTGATCAATCAGATAACTGATAAATCAGCCATAAATAACTCATGCATGTCAGATTAGAGAAATACCTATTTGAGATTGGATTTTAAGGGAAATGTATTATTAGTTGTATAATCATCCAAATTGTACAGGTGGTGCATACAGTCAGAGGAATACCTTAGATGAATTGTGTCATTTTGGATGGGAATTTTCTTGATTAATAGGGGCTAATTACCCAAGGAAATAGTGCAGGGAAATAGGGATCTACGAAGGAAAATAATTGGTTAAGTATTGGTCTAGGCTTGTCTAGGAAGCAGTGAGACGGATAGAGATATTGCAGAGGTTTCTCTGGTTTGAGAAAAGCAATGTAATTTTATCATATTTTTTTATTAATGAAATATACAGATAGTGGCATATTTAGCTATGGATTTCCCCAGGAAATAATTGTGTAGTGTGTGACTGAAATTCATCTCTTCTATGCTTTTTGATTTCACGATCGTAATTGGTTTCTGCAATTGGTAGAGTAGATTCAATTCTATTATTTTAGCATATTACAATTATAATTTTGAATCTGAATGGATTTTACACATGGTGTCAGAGCTGAAATCGCTATAGAAGAGAATAATAGGATTTTATACTTGCAGGAGGAACAAGCTTTACATATTTCTTCTCTAGAGCTAGCAGCAGAATCAGGATGGTGTTTTATGGTTTGAGGCTCGAGTATGCCCTTGAGGGTAGCTAGAATTACATTTCCTAGAGAGACTAGATGGACGCATTCTTAGAGGACAATGGATTGAAGGATTTCATTGACAAGGACATCCCGAAACCAACTCTAGCTGATGCACATGACCTAGCAAAGTGGAAGAAATGTGTAGCATAGGCCAGAAGGATTCTACTAGAAGGAGATTGAGATCATATCTTCTCGAACCTCCATGTAAATGACACTACATATGCAATGTGGAAGTCCTTAACATATTTTTTTTGGAATAGGAGTGCCACAAGAAGCTAGAATTGAAGGACAAGCTCAGGAAAATCAAGATGGAGAAGAGTGACACAATACCAAAGTACGTGACCAAGTTTACCCAATGTTGGGATGAGCTTGGAAGTGTTGGTGTTATAGTTTCCAAAGATGATCCAGTGAGCCTAGCATTTATATGACTTCCCAAGAATTGGCACACCTACCAAGACTCAATAAATGGGAGGGAGAAGCTACCAGAGTAGGAGCGTTTGTGGTGTGACTTGGTGCAGGAAGCAATTCGGTGGAATACCAGAGATGGATCCTCATCAAAGCATGATGATGAGGAGAACTGTGCCTTGGCTGGAAAGGAAGAGAAAGGGAAAGGGAATTCATCCCACTCCAAATTATATTTTGGTCAAGAAAGCAAGAATAATAACTTTTCTAATATTAAATTTTTTCACTATCAAGAGTTGGGACACTATGCCATGAAGTATCCACACAATAAGGCTGGAAAGAATCCCTCGGGAGGAGCGTCAATTGAAGCACTTTCTTCCCAATTCTAGTTGTATTTTACCCTCATCGCATTCATGGCATCATTGGTGATGGGTAGTGTGTGGTACCTAGATATTGGAGCCTCATTCCCTATGAATATAAACAAAGAGTTCTTGAGTGACCTGGAGGAGAAGGACTTCCAGATGCACATAGAGATGGGAGACAATGGAAGTTATAGTGTGAATTATGTTCTAGGTTTGAAGAATAATTTAGTTTTAGTTTCTATGTTGGAAGACCATGGCTATGATGTCATGTTTAGAAAAGGAAAGGTGTTGCTTAGTCACACAACCACGATACAGTGAAGAATCTCAAGGTTTGGGTAAAGAACCTCTACAAATTGGATGTAGAATATTGTGTTGCGTTGAGCATAAAAGCAGAGAAGGTGTAGAGCCAAGACATCGATGCATTATGGCATAGAATAATGGTCCATCTACACCACAGATATTTGAAGATAATGTATCATATTTCTAGAGCACTTCCCAAGGGTTCACTTGAGCAGTGTGATACATGCAAAGGGTGTACATTGGGGAAGTACACCAAAGATACCTTTCATGATAAGGACAGTCGAGCGCAAGAGATCCTTGAAAGAGTTCACTCATATGTGTGCAGACCATTCTCGACAGCCAAACACAAGTATTATGTGATTTTTGTAGATGTTTTTTCACGCAACTGTTAGATATTCTTCATGCAGAAGAAAGACCAAACGTTCTCAAAATATTGTGAGTTCAAAGCACTTGTTAAAAAACATCAGGCAGGAAAGTGAAGGCTCTGAGGAGCGACAATGGTGGAGAATATACGTCGAATAAATTCAAGAAATTTTGTGCATCAGAATTCATTCAAAAAGAGTTAATATCACCCAATAACCCACAAAAAAATGGGGTTGTAGAAAGGAATAACATAATCATTGTGGGAGATGCACAGGCGATGTTACATGATCAAGGCCTACCATTACACTTGTGGGAAAAAGCATGCAACACAGTCGTATATGTGCAAAACAGGAGTCCTCATTAGATTCTTGATATAAGTACACTAGAGGAAACATTTTTCGATAAGAAGCCAAATTTGGTGCATTTTATAATCCTTGGTTCATCATTTCACTATCATGTTTCCAAGGATGCACAGAAAAATATAGGACCAACAACTAAGTTTGGCATATTCTTGGGTTACACTGATATGCCTCACAACTATCGCATTTACCTTCCATCACACAGGATGACAGTGGTTTGTAGAGATGTAAAATTCAATGAATGGAAGGTCATGTGAATTTCCCTTAAGAGGGAGATTTAGTTTCATGCAGATAAAGAGCTGTTAGCTCCAAAAGAAGAACCTCAACATGTGGAGCAACCACAAGCATAGGAGTAGAGAGCGGAAGAACCCACTCATGTATATACATCCATAGATGGAAGGAAGTGCACTAGATAATATTACAAGTTGATGCATGATGCTAGAGAGAATGTGGGAGCATCCACATCACATCGCAGGCAAAGAAGGCCCCCGGATTGGTACACTAGCTACAAGTATCTTATGAGAGAGAGTGTAGAGGCTGAGCCATCCTCATTCTAGGAAGAAGTGTAGAAACCAATATGGGTTGATGCCATGGTAGAGGACTATGACTCCATTATCAAGAAAAGTGCATGGGAAGTTGTCCCAAGACTAGAGGAAAATTCAGTTGTAGGATCCAGGTGGATCTACAAGGTGTAGCAAGAAGCAAATGGGAGCGTTGAGAAATGCAATGCCATATTTATGACCAAGGGGTTATCTCAGGTGGAAGGAATAGATTACGAGGATACCTTTTCTCCAATAGCAAGGTACTTTTCAATCAGATATATTCTATCACTTTTAGCGCATATGAAATGGAAAATACTTCAGATGGATGTAAAGACAACTTTCCTCAACTGATTGATTGCAGAATAGACATACATAGAGAAGTTGTAAGGATTTGAGACCTTCGACAAAGAGTCACATGTGTGCAGACTCAAGCGATCATTGTATGGACTGAAGCAAGCACCCCATGCTTGATACACCAGGATCAAAAATTATTTCACTGGGTTGAGCTTCACCAAAAGTGAAGCAGATGTGAACCTTTACCATATTTTGGTTGAAGATAAATTATTGCTTATAGTATTAAATGTTGATGATTTAATTCTAGCATGTGATGAGAAGCTGATAAAATCTTGAAAAGAATATTTGGAAAGAGAATTTGAGATGAAATACATGGGACTCTTGCATTATTTCCTTGGTTTGAAAATTTTGCAAAGAGATGGGGAACTATTTGTGCCTCAAAGAAAGTATACCAATGAGATACTGACGAAGTTTATGATGGAGAGCAGCAAACCTATGGAGACTCCTCTAGCAGGGAATTAAAGGATGGAAGATGCTACTTTAGGCGAAGAAGTAGAAGCTACCATTTACAAGTAGCTGGTGGGTTCGCTTATGTACATGGTGAACACACGACCAGACATGTGTTATGTGGTTAGCCAGCTTAGTCAAAAAACGGTTAATCCAACCAAGCTCTATTGGAAGACAACCAAACATGTTTTGAGACACCTCAGAGGCACCACTCAGTGTGGTATTTGGCATAGATAGACAAAGGGAGTGAAGATTCAAGGCTTCACAGATGCAGATTGGATGGGGATTCCATCCTACAGGAAGAGCACATCTGAAGGAATCTATAGTATTGGGTCAGCAGTATTTTCTTGGTACAACAAGAAGCAAATATCAATTGCACTCAGCTCAACAAAAGTAGATTCGTGGTTGCTAGTCAAGCATCTTATGAGCTTATTTGGATGAGGAAGAACCTTTTTAGGTTGTTTTGTCAACAAATGAATCGTACAATGATTTACTATGAAAACCAAAGTTGCATCAAACTATCGGTTAATCTATTTTTTCATGATAGTTCGAAGCATATCAACATCTGCTACCACCATCTTAGAGATTGTGTTCAGAGGTGGATCATGATGCTAGAGTACATTCCTATAGAGGAACAAGATGCAGACATCTTGACGAAGGCACTGTTAAGAGGAAAATTCGAGTTCCATAGAGGCAGGATCGAGGTATCAGATAATCCATTCTTTCTGAGAGGGAGTGTTGAAAATGGCACCAATAACGATTCTAATTTAACTTTCCATTTAATTAAATTAGAGTAAAATTGTAATTCCACATCACATGACAACTTGTAAGAGTTAACTAAGTTAGTCTGACTTATTTCATTCAATTACTTATATTTGAGGGTCTAACTTGAGTCAGGTAGAGTGACTTTGATCTGTATGAGATTTTAATTAAAATATGCTTGAGGTTTTGCAAATTACAAGTGTTAAAAACTGAGTTTTTGAAGGCTTTTATGTTAAAATTTTACACACATAAAGCATGAATTAAACTATGAAATAGAAGAAATATAAGACAAATACACCATAAACATTAGGGGAATTTTGAGGTCTAAAATGGGCCTCCTAAGGAAATTATAAAATAATAGTGGAAATAATAAAAGAATATTATATTACATCATCAAATTTTAGAGAGAAAAAGGAAAAAAAATTATTTATTCAACTCGTATTTTCAACTTATCTCCCTATGGGTTTACTCAAATTTCCAAGGAGTACCCATGTTGCATACTTTCGATGGACTTTGCCACACGAAAAATGATAAATACATGAAAATGTGATTTCAATCACGCTTTTTTCATGTATTTCTCATTTTTCATGTATCAAAGTCCAACAAAATTATGAAACATGGGCACTTCTTGGATGAGGAATTAAATTTTGCATCCAATGAGTACTCCCACTAGAAATTTGAGTAAAACCTTGGGGAGATAAGTTGAAGATACGAGTTAAAAAAGTAGTTTAATTTTTTTTTCTTTTTTTCTTTTTTTCTTTTTTACTCCAAAAATGGTGAATCATCTCCCATGGTTGACATCATCATCTTGAATCCTATTGGTTCTTATAAAGTGTATTTTGGTTGTACATTTTTCTTATGAGGCCCATTTTAGACCTCAAAATTCCCCTAATGAATAACCAGATAACATCAATTGATGGAGTTCACCCCTCTTTGGCTACGTCTCCTTGGTCCATCTTCCAATGGCTTGGCCCTCTTTCATTATGCTCAAAATAGTGATTTAATACATTTACAGTGCTCAAATGGCTTCAAAACTTGTTCCATCAGCTTTAGAATACCCAAAAATGGTTGTCTAGCCTCTTTATAATCTGAATTTGGTCAAAAACTAAAGAAGTTATGAGCCTCCCTAGTGTTCCTACTAACTGCGCCACAATTTCCCCAAATCCTGACCGATCCTACAAATTTGCCCTGAAATGCGCTAATGGAGCGACAATTTTGCAAAATTTCTGGCAAAATTGTCAGACCGATAATTCGTCCACTAACGTCATAAATATGCATTTTCAACCATATGAATATGGTTTGAATTAAAAAATAAATAAATAAAAAATTTGCGCCATAAGTCTACGCCCTTGTTTCCGCACACTAGTCATATGGTATATTATGGGAGGCGGGGGGGGGCGGGGCGTGTCAGGACTGACCCTTGGCCCCTTACCCCAAAGTCCGTTGCGCATATAGTTTAAATATAAAACATGGGAAATGATTTAATAAGGAGCTCAGTAGTGCATTGGTAATGCTTAGCGTTGTTACAAATGAGGTCACAACATCGAATCCCACAAAGGTGTAGTTCGAACTTAACAAATTTTTGATGGCCCCTGTGCTACCACATGGCGGCCTCTAGTTGGACCACATGGCAGCATGTGGTTGGCCACCAACCAACCAACCAAAATTCACCATAATAGATTTAATCAGGGCCTGCCACTTGTTAGGCAGTGATGGGCCCAAACATTTCAAATTTTTCAGCCAATCAAGAAAGGCCACGTGGCAGCCTACCATTGGCTCAAAATACACAATTAGCTGTGCTTTTTTTGGAAAATTTGTCTATTTGGGAAAATGGATAGAACGCATTTATGGGATCATACAGTGTCGGGTTTATACGAAATGAGTTGCATCAGATTCAAAACGACGAGATCTGCGCGATTGTTGATGTTCCACACCATTCCAACAACTTTCATTTTTTAGCATAATTTTGAGCCCCTGGTCACGCCTCCCCACTAGAATGTTTTGGACCCCAAAATCTCTTTCATTATTGAACATTTGGATGAGGGTACAGCCCCTCACCCTTACTGTCTCAATCCACTAGAATTTTCCTGAATTCAACAATTTGAAATTTTCATAAAAACTGATATTTTTCCTTGATTCTGAAGACCTGCACTTGTTGTTGTCGATACCATCTTGCTGCAATTTCCCGGAATTTGCAGAACAGAAAATTGTCCTTGAGGAAACAAACATGTTACATCCTCATTCGTTAATCAAAGGAAACTTAAACAACTTGAATTTCTTCTCACCTTGAACACTGTTGACATGACGATGTTTAGCATGTCTCGCCTTGTACTTGGCTCAACTCTTGACCAAATGTGATCTCCATCGCCATGCAGCATCCCATTTCAAAGACAAAAATTTGTGAAACCCACAAGAAGAAGCTTTGAACCCAATTCCCTCTTTGTCAAATTGATTTGGCGCTTTCTCTTTGATATTTTCACTCTCTTGCACCGGCATCTTGTTCACATCCCTGCTCAACAATGATGCATGCTTCTGCAATTTTACCACATCTTGTTGACCTATTTTTAAATGCAACATGTTAGACCCTTGGGACATCTTATCACAACCAATAGAAAACTCAACGAAATCAAAATTTTCATTAGATGCATCACCTTGAAAGGACTCATTTACAACATCTTCATGCCTGAACATTAACAAAGCAAAAGTTTGACTAGCATTCACAATTTTCTTCATTTGTCCAGCATGCATAAGAGACAAACTTGTCTTCTTACTATGCGCTCTAACAATATACTCAATCCCATTATTGAACAAGTGATACTTATTATCATGGCGATGAAATATTTCTCTCTTATCATAAAGATATGGGTTACCCAAAACAATACCATAAATATCAAGCAGAACAACATCAAGTTCAACTTCATCAAGAAAGTTTTCAGTGATTGCAAATCTAGGTATGCACTTCCTCGTCACCTGCAAATTTGCATTCTTACATATCCAACCTAAATGATAAGGTCTTGGATGAGGAATGGTTTCTAAATTCGACTTCTTGACTAAGTCTTTGGAAATAAGGTTTTCTTGTGAACCACTATCAAATAGGTGTCAATCTTGGTATGCTTTGAAATAACTCTAACATGGAAAAGTTCAATTCTTGTTTCATCTTCTTGAGTACTAATTTGAAAACATGAAGAACTATTACTTGCAATGTCATTACCTTCCAAACCCATTGCGATGATCTTTGTTTCATCTCCGGAATTAGAACCTAAATCATATGTTACTGTAGCGGTTGTCTTCTCCTTCTCCTTGTTTTTAAGCTTGTTGGGTATCATCTCTGGATGAAGTTTCCAGCAATGATCTTCATCATGCCCATCTTTGGAACAGTGTTTGTATGTGATTTTTTCCTTATCCATTTTTATGGATGCATTCTTCTTACCTTTACCCTTGAACTTACCTTGTCCTTTCTCTTTAAACTCAAAGGTATCCTCACTTGTCTCATTTGAAACATGTTTCCCTCTTGCCTCTAATGTGTGGCATGTACACATATTTCTTCGAAATTTGAAGGATTAAGCATGAGAATAGTATGTCTTAGGTAAATATGAAAACCTCTAATGTACTTTAAAAAAGTTTCTTGTGATGTCAAATCTACACCCAAAATTAGTGCTCTTCTCCTAAATTCTTGAGTATAGCTTTGCACACTTTGACCCTTTACTTGCATATAAGGCTAATGGATAAAATTTTCTTCTAACTGCAGCAATAAAATCTATCCAAGAGGTGGATACCTTACCATGTTTTTTCATATCCTCTTGTGTTTTGGCTTCCCACCAAATCAAAGAAACACTTTCCAACCTCAATGAAGCCAACTGAATATTTGTTTCATCATCTTTGATGTTTTGGATCCTGCAAAAAACTTCAAATTGACTAACCAAATTGTTAAGTCTTTTAGCATTCACTTCACCATTATACATAGGCAGTTCAAATTTTATATCATGTTTTAATAAAGGAGTTTTACCATGCACCCTTGGGGTATGTGGAGGTGTTTGAGTAACGGTGGTTGTGGAAGAAGAAGAAGATGATGGTGAATATGGTGGTGAGGAGAATGGTGGTGTCAAAGGTGGTCTGTCACCATTCACATTACCCTTTGGAGGCTTGTCTCCATATCCTTATTCTCCTTTTGAAGACTTTCCTCCCTTTGGATAATTGGAACTCTCACCTTGCATCCTTGTGCTTCTCTCCTCATAGAGAACTTTCGTCATTCTTGTCAGATCAAAGAATGCTTTCCTGAAGGATTTTTCATCCTTTGACATATTGTCAGGATTTCCTTCATGTGACATACTTCTTGAAGCTTCAACTGGAATTTTAGGAATAATTTTTGGTGGAGATTGTGGCAAACTTTCTCTCCTTGTCCTTGGCCTAACTTGAGGACTTGCAACCACAAGCTTTCCTTCTCCTCTCTTGAGCTTCAACCATGTAAGAATCACATACACTTGCAAACAAATAAATCCTCACAATAGAAAATAAACCAAGGCTCTGATACAAAACTTGATCTGCATGAGATCTTAATTAAAATGTGCTTGAGGGTTTGAAAATTATAAGTGTTAAAAACTTAGTTTTTGAAGGCTTTTATGTTAACATTTTACACACATAAAGCACAAATTAAACTATGAAATAGTAGAAACAACAGACAAATACACCATAAAAGTAACCACACAACAACAATTGATGAATGATTTCACCCCTCCTGGGCTACGTCTCCTTGGTACAATTTCCAATGGCTTGACCCTCTTTCATTATGCTCAAAATAGTGATTTCATACATTTGCAGTGCTCAAATGGCTTCAAAACTTGTTCCATCAACTTCAGAATACCCAAAAATGTCTGTCTAGCCTCTTTTGATCTGAATTTGGTCAAAAACTGAAGAAGTTATGAGCCTTCCTAATTTGACTACTAATGGCACCACAATTTCCCCAAAATCCAGAATGGTCCTACAAATTCGCCCTGAATTGCGTTGACGGAGCGACAAGTTCGAGAAATTGTCGAACTGTTAATATGTCCATGAACACCATAAATCTGCATTTTAACCATATTGATATGGTTTGAATTAAAAAATAAATAAATTGTGCCATAAGTCCACGCCCTTGGTTCCGCACATTGGTCATATGGTGTATTATGGGGAGGGGTCAGGGCTAAGCCTTGGCCCCTTACCCCAAAGTCTGTCGCACATATAGTTTAAATATAAAACGTGGGCAATGATTTAATAAGGAATTCGGTAGTGCATTGGAAATTTTTGGTTCTCTTACAAAGGAGGTCACAACATCAAAACCCACGAAGGTGCAGTTTGGAGTTAAACAATTTTTGGTGCTGCCACGTGGTGACCTCTGGTTGGGCCACATGGAAACATGAGGTTGGCCACCAACCAACCAACCAAAATTCACCACGAAAAAATCAATTAGGGCCTACTAACTACCTGGTATTGGTAGGCCCAAAAATTTCAAATTTTTCAGCCAATCAGGAGAGGCCACGTGGCAGCCTGCCACTAGCCCAATATACACAGTCAGCTGACATTTTTTTTGAAAAATTCGCATGTTTGGTAAATCGGACAGAACGCATTTCTGGGAGCATGCAGTTTCGGTTTTTCGTGAAATGAGTTGTGTTGGATTCAGAACAACGAGATCTACACAGTCGTTCAGGTTCCACACCATTTTGACAACTTTCATTTTTTAGCATAATTGTGAGCACCTGATCAGACTCCTACAAAATGGGAACCCTGGTTGAATTTATTTTGAGTTGTAATTAATTAACTCAGTTTATTTGAGTTAAAGTCAGTTTAAATAGTTCCAAATGTTGGAGGAACTAGTGAGAGGTCAAAGACTAAAGTGTGGAACTTGAACTTGAACCACATGCACTGATCAATCAGATAACTGATAAATTAGCCACAAATAACTCATTCATGTCAGATCAGAGAAATACCCAGTTGAGATTAGAGTTCAAGGGAAGTGTATTATCAATTGTATAATCATTCAAAGTGTATCGGTGGCAAATGAATTCAGAGGAATGCCTTAGATGAATTGTGTATTTGTGGATGGGAATTTCCCTAAGGAAATAGGGATCTAGGCAGGCATAAAATTGGTTAAGTATTAGCCTAGGTTTGTCTAGGAAATAGTGAGATAGATAGAGATAGTGCAGAGGTTTCTTGAGTTTGATAAAAACATTGTAATCTTCTCATATTTTCTGACTAATGAAATATACAAATAGTGGGGTTTTTAGTTGTTACTTTCCCTAGGAAATCATTATATAATGTGTGATTGAAATTATTTTTCTTTTATGCTTTGTGATTTCGCGATCGTAATTGGTTTCCGCAATTGGTAGAGTAGATTCAAGTCTATTGTTTTAGCATATTACAATTAGCAGTTTGAATCTACATGGATTTTATACACCTTCCATCTCTAATCGTGTCATATTTATCTGACTTGTGCCCACCATGAGAACTACTACCATATGCCCCATTAGTTCTATCCTCTTGTCCATAACATATCTATGGTTTTCCTTGTCTCCGCAAGTATGAAAAACTTTGAAAGATAACTGCATTGACCTCTGCTTGTTTCTCTTGTGCCTTGGCAAGCCTTTCCTGTGACTGAATAATTTTGTCATTATCTTCTTTGTAACTTCTTATTTTTGTTTTTGAATGTGAGGGGAGTCTTGTGAACTGTAATCCACCATTTTTCTTGTCATATTTGATCTTATACTTCCTTCAAGTATACCATGTTAGCTAAAACAAAATATAAACATAATCAACATACTCAGTGAAGTTCAAGAGAGGCTATCTCATCTGCAAAATCAATTCAAATTAGCACAATAAATGTATAATTGTAATCATATCAATATGCCGACGTCATCCTAGTTAACATGCATGATGCCACAAATTATAGCACGGACTATACATATGATAATTAATAACCATAGAAATGCATGCATAACAAACAAATGGACATTGACATTCATACATGACAAACACATTTCCCCCATCCAGTCAAGCTTTGAATTGTGCTCTAATACCAATTTGTAATCACCCCTCCCATATTTACCCAAGTTCACTGGGTTACTAGGGTAAACATGAGCTGAGGGATACTATGACATGACTCAATATCCTAGGTACAGTTAAGGAAGTGGAATCGACAAACAAACACTTTACTAACTTCCCTCAGGTGCTACAAGACCCTCAGGAGCTAAACAACCACTCCAGATGCCCAAAGCCTGAGTTAACTTTTTATTTTAGTGATTTGGAACCCTAATCACTCCCAGGACAAGGAAATTCAACGACTGTAATGCTGCAGTTGCATGGATAACCCTGATTCCCAGCGACCACGATCTATATTTCCTAGTTCTGAGCATTCGACCCTGGGATATGAGCCACTTTTTTAAAGCTAATGTCCAGACCACTACCCAGAACTTGGTATAACTTTCCAGAATGATAATTAAATCAATGACAAAGATAAAATTACAAATTTGAACCACTGGCCTAACCTACCCAAGCCTAACCATGTTAGACATTTCATAAAACACATTGTGAACATGTAATCAACAGGCTATAAATGCATATTTGAACATAGGGATCTATTGTATGGTACAACAACCCCCCCCCCCCCCCCATTTTTAACTTGTTCACTTCAAATAATGGGGACCCTTTCTATAAAATTTTGGCTAAGTGTCTTTTAAGATTTTTATTAAGTTAATTACCTCATGATTTTATTGATTTTTCATCTTCTTTAGATTTTTGTTTTGATTGCTTGGTTGAAATAAATTTTTTATAAGCTTTTCATTGATTCTTGTTTCACCTCATTTGGTCAACTGGTTTGTAAATGAAACTCCTTTGAAGTCTAATCAATTATGTCGCTTGGGTTAAAAAATGCGTAAAATGTACAATATTCCATTTTTGTAATTAAATTAGTTCAATAATGCATTTAGTTTAAATATTAATCTGTAGTCAATTATTACTAACATTTTTCATTTTATACTTATACAGCCAAATTATAAAGCATCAGGATTTCAGTTATTTATTCCAATTTTCCAATTTTCAAATAAATTACTAATCTCGAAAAATTCAAAATGACAAAGTGGTTGTAGTTTAGATAGACAAATCATCATTTTAGATAAATTCATAGTCTAATTTAACATCATTAAAATGAAACCAAAACAAAAAGCTAATTTTTAACGTTAAATTTTAAATTAATTATTATATAATTAATTAGTTAAAACAAAAATTTAATATAAAAAAATATATATATTAAAATAAAAAATAATAAAATCATATCACATCAGGAGCGAATAATTATATCGCATCGGAAGTATCCATCGGAGCATTTTTTTTAGAAGCACCGATGACTCTCCTCTTAAAAACCCCGATGCGATGAGTTATAGACTCATTTGCTTTATATAACGATGCGATGAGTTTTGCCGATGTGATTGAGTTCATTTGTTTTTTCCGATGCAATGAGTTTGTTATAACTCATCTTCCGATGTGATGAGTTCACTTAAGTATTCTCATACGTTAGTGGTTAGTTTAATGTTAGTAGTAGGTGTAGTGTTATTATAAGTTAGTGATATGTTAGTTTTGAGTTAATGTTTCTTAGTGTTAATGTTAGTTTATCATAGGAGAAATATTAGTTTAGTTTTATGAATAGTATAGTGTTAGTTGTTAATAGTATAATGTTAGTGGTAGATATAATATTAATTTAATATTATGTTAGTGTTAAATTTTAGATTAAAATTAATGTAGTTTAAAAATTAGCATAAGTTAGTATAGTTTTTAGTTGGTTAGTGATAGTTTCAATATTAGCATAGTTTTTAGTTTTATATTCATTTAATGTTAGTGTTAGTTTAGTTTTATGTTAGTTTAAAGTTAGGATAATTTAATAGTAGATTTAATATTTAATTTAATTTTAAATTTAGTTTTAGTTTAAAAATTAATTTAATATTTAAATATTTAAAATATAATTAATTTAATTAAATTTATTATTAATTAGATTAATTTGTTTATAAATAGTTAATTATATTTGTTAGTTAGATTAATATTCATTAATAAATAGGTTATTAAATAATTAGTTTAGTCTATAATTAAAATTAAATTAGAACTAATTATTAGTTAATTTTAGGCTAATTTAAGATTTAATTTTTAATTAAAATTCTGATTTTTTTTAACCCAGCAACAGAATTTCCAGATTTATATCAGATTTGACTTATCAATTTTGGAGGCTCATAGATTGAGTTCTACTTGGCCAAATGAGGCCCAGGATGACTCATTGGAAAGAGAAAATCAAGGAGAACATTTCTGAGGAGGTTTCACTAACATATTTGGTCATTTATTTTGTCAAAAATCAGGCATAAGATCAAGCTCTAAATTTCTAAAATAAAATCAACGAGCTTTGTTTTCTTCATTTTCATTTGCCCAACATCTTCTAATTGCAGATTCATGCATCAATAATATCCTTGGTTAATTAAAATCATTATGAGAATCAATAAAAAGCTCAAATTTCCTTTTTATTATTTAAGTAAATTTGATTGGATTTGTTTAATGTTACAGAAATAATATTTTGATTTTTATTGTTGCATCTTAATTCATTTTAATTTCTTTTTTTACGGAAAAAACAATAGAAGGGATATGGAGAAAAGGATCTCAATCAATGAAAAGCTCAACGATTAAGATTGGATTTTTTGTAAATAAAATTGGATGCAGGAAGATTTTCTTCAACAAACTCTTTGTTCTCGAAATACTTTTGAAATTATAAATTACTGATTAGAAGAACTTTGAGGTAGCTCTCTCTGTGATTCCATACTTCTAAAAGCATTTTGCAATAGGAATTTAGAGTTGTAGATAAGGAGGAAGAAAATTTCAGATACGAACATTATTGAGGGTTTTTTTCTTTTATATCTTGAATTATGTATGATGGACGAGTTTGCATTTTAACGACTCTAGCTTTGAAACGAGAAATTCAAGTAATGTAAAAATCTTGTAGAACTGGGATCGGAAAGTAGATTCGATTAAGCAGTATTTTTGGCATTTTGTATCAAATCAGAGTTTCATTTTTATGTTAATAAAATTGTTGTTTCATTTTATTCATGTTTTGCAACATTTACGGTGATATGGATAATTTGTCTCAAATTTTTATGTATCTATTTAACTCTTATGAATTAAACTCTGATTTCTAAGTAACCATTGTAATCTTGTCTTATAAAACAATTTATTAAATAGTAATGTGTTGTGAATTTCTTCCACATATTATTGTTTTAATTATTGACTTGACTAATTTGTCAGTACGATATCATTTTTTTGAATTTTTTTGAGTGTTGTTGATTTATTGGCATTCCAGTCAAATGGTCTCAATAGAATGTGTTTTGGTATTCAAAAATGTAAAATAATTGAATTTCTTTGTTAGCTTGACATTAATTAAAAGCAGGACATATTTAAATTCTCATTATTTAATTATTTTCTCTTAGTTGGGTTAGATTTATGTCTACCTAATTGAGATAGGATGAATTAGTTTCTTGCATTTGCTTGCATTATAGAATGGGTTGCATTTTAGATTAATTTTTTTACATTCTTTTAATTCCTCTTCTCGAAGAGAAAAATATTAGTTTTATGTTGGTTCATTGAACCCAAATCGACTTAGGGGTCATTCTCTTCACCGTCGATGAAAGTAGTCTAATATCCACATCTATTGGTAGTTAAATATATATAGTAAACCAATAGCAATAGGGAAAAAATCAAAGCTATGGACAAGTTAAACCGATCGGAGCCACTATCATAAACGAAAAAGAGTTATATTAAAGTCCAAACGATCATTTGTATCCCCAATGTTGTCATAGCGATTTTTGTGACTTCAACATTTTTTGTGCTAGAAGAGAGGAGCTTGAAGCTTGTTGTCTGGCCAGGTCTTTTCAATTCTAACATTTATTTTATATGATGGCTCCTCTTAAACTTCCAATTTGGAGTTAACGCAGATAATGCATCTTCCAATACTCCACCGAAGTGGTAAGACTCTTGTCTCGAGGTAAAGGATTTAATAGGAATAAAATTTCTTGTTCTTTTATTCATGTCTTTCAATTTATTCAAATGTTTCAAATTATGATTTTCGAGAATTGATGAAGAAATTTTATGAAAAATTTTTACTCTCACATTTGCGGCAAAAGCTAGAAACGTGTGAAACTCTTTCGGTTTCCTAAGCAATTCACGGTTGGGATCAAATTTGTTACACTTTTTCATTTGTAAATTTGACGGATACGATTATGAACGAGTATGTGATGAAATTGAATATCTGCGAAGATTTGAAAATGAGTCTATTAGAATTTTAATATTCGATTTCATTTAAATTGTTTAAGATTTAAAGTTGAAGAGATAAACCTACGGAAGAAAAGTCACTAGATTGGTTTGAATGTATTGCTATCTCTTCCTCTCATTCCCTGGCATCCATATGAAATTTAGTTCAAGCTTTGTCCCCATCCTTCTAACATAAATGAGAATTCCAATATCAATGTGCAAATAAATTGTGATGAAGTGGTCTCACAAAGCTTGGAAAATATTTCTATTCAAATGCAAGAAAACCAAATGCATGACAATTTTGGAGAAAGGAAAATTTTAGCATGGAAATACGAAAATTCCTCTAGATTAAATTCAGAAAATCAGATCGCAAATCAACACGTGTAAGCATCAATCAAAGTAGATAATAATCCTGGCCATTGTACAAATTTCTATGGTGTGCACTACTTGTTGAACAAATGTTGAAAACAAACAAAAAAACACGACATTCTTCAAAAGAAAATGTAGGTATACAAAGGAATGATCTAGAATATGAAATTTACTATTGAAGAGGGCACAAGATTTCTTGAAACGAGAGAAACTTTTGAATTCTAGTATTTCTAATTGTCATTTTCCGCTATCACGGTGTTTTTAATGTTGGTAATTTCTCCCCTCTTGGTATTAATGATATTTAGAAATAAAGAGGATGATGTAAATAGTGCCAATAAATTTTTTATCAAGATAGAGAAACAATTATTGATCATTCTTTTTTGCCATTAATAGCTTCGTTTTTATTCCTCACTTGTTTTGATATATTGGACGAAATCAAAGTGAATTCTAGAGAATAGTAACGATGATTTATGGTAATTATTAGAAGCATCAGGATGCTAATTTATTTGTTCTCAAGAGAATCCTCATGATAAAATTTAGATAACATCTATGAATGAGGAACATTTCAATTTAAAGAATAGTCCAACCAATCCCCATTGTTGGAGCCCGACAAATTATCTTCATGATTTCACCATTCAATAGACTTGATTTATGATTCATATCATGATCAAACTCCCATAATTGCTCATAATCATAATTCTCTTTCTAATTCACAAGTTGAGATTGGTATTCAATTGGTATTCTAACCAATCCTTGTGAAAAAATTATTTCCAAACAATCTCATTGTGATGCGCGGCTAGTTGTACCAATAGTGATTCATTTTAATTTTTCTTTCACACTTATTTCAATTTAGATTTGTTTTTTGATTTTCATCTTTCAAATTTTTTTGGCACTCTATCGCAGCATATAAGACACTTTAATAATGAACGTAATTTGATGCATTTGCCACCGATTTGAAATTGAAGTTTCATAATATAATCATGACATCAAATATATTAACATTTCAATTTCAATCAATGCTAATGTTTTATCAAAAACTTCTATCTTCCCAATAGGTGTCAATAATAGAATGTATTTTTACAATCGGCAAATGATCTAATCCAATTGATACTTTTCCCATCTTATTTAATGATTTCCATCCATTTTCATTAAGTCGTTTGAAAATTGTTTGAAATTTTTCCTTCATGGAAAATTGTTAATAGTTTAACACTTACACATAACGCAAACAATTTTTTTCAAGCCTTTGAATTTTAAAAAGCTCTATCCACAATATTGGTCTTTCATCTCCTCTTTTAAACATTTCCAATCATTAATGAGTATTGGGTCCCTATATGCAGTATAGTCCTTATTGTTATTAGTGTAACCTTTATTGTTATTGTACCCTTGTAACCCCATTTTGTTATTATTGTGCCCTTAAATTATTATTTTAAGTCGAACAGGATTACATTGTGGCCCACTAGGATTACATTATGGCCACATGGACTCCTATATATAGAAAGGAGGTTTTGTAAATTGTATCATCCAATAATTGTTAATTCATGTAATGTATTGGAGGTTTCCCCCTAGAAGTGGCTTATTTATAAGGCGTTGATATATCCTTTCTTCTATTTTTGGTGGTTACACAACATTTGGTATCGAACTTTGGATTCTAGGGTTTTGTTTGCTCCAAATAGGTCATCGTGGCATTTTGCTTTATAACTTTTTCTACGAAGTTTCAGAAGCTGAAATTTTTAGGGTGCAAAGCTGAAATCCTAAGGAAGATCATCTAAACATTTTCGAGTTTGGTTACTTATTTTCGGAGATATGATCTATGGAAGTTAGATCTTTTTAGGCGCCTAAGGTCGGTAAATTTAGCTATAACGTTTTCTACGAAGGTTCAAAATCTGAAATTTTTAGGAGTGCGAAGCATAATCCTTAAGGAAACTCGTTAAAAAATTTCAGGTCTTGATTTAATATTTACGGAAGATATGATACAGCTTCGGGAAGGGTGGTGTTGTTTGAGGTCCACCGTTGTCTCGAAGGGTGATCGTGGGAAAATTTCAATAACTCTCTCTGCGAGCATCGGATTGGAGTGCGTAGGGGTGGTTGCAATTGGAGCCTTAGTTTCTTGGCTATCAATTTCAGAGGCGAAGGAAGAAAGCATGACACGTGGAAAGTCGTACAAGTTCACTCTTTGAACCGGGTCACGGTGTTGTGGGAGATTGGACATAACTTTGTCTTGGAGAATCCAAATCAGGTCAAACTGTGGCATTCAAAATAGCATTCATACAAGACTCACTTCGATTGCTGAATTTCCAGATATTGAAGAGCCGCAATCATGAGATAATGAAATTTCAATATCGAGCTCCTAAAAAGCAAAAGAAAAATGTGTGTATGTTTTCCCAAATTACCAAGTCTTGTTTGAAAAATCAATTTGAATTGATTCCAATGGCATATTGTAAAATGAATGATATCGGTATTGGGTTCTAAAAAATGCCACAAAAAGTAAAAACATTCCAACACCCATTAAGCCTTCAAGGCTCTCTTTATGACTCATGAAGATGAAGAATTGCAACATGATCTATCAAAATTACAAGAGCAAATGCACCAAAGTTAAAACAAAGCGACAAAAATGAAATGGAAGTTTTGAAGAAGGCATGGAAGAAAAGATGGATGGTGTGAAGAATAATATGGATGGTTTAAAGAACGTGGAATCTGAAGATAGATGACATGGGCATGGATCTAAAAAATACGAACATGAAAGGCAGTCTAAGCAGGACATAGAAGGTTTGACAAAGTTGATACAAGAAATGTTTCCTATTGGTGAAAAGATAGTATAGGAAACTCATGATGAGAACAAAATAAATGTTAATCGTGATTTTCATAAACTCTAATGTTGGTGGGAAGAACCACCATGTTCCAAAAATGGATATGGAAGTTTGATGGAAATGATCTGTTAACATGGATACGGATGAACATCTATTTTGATCTCCTGAAAATATTACTTGGCTACACAAAGGTACATTACCTTTGCATTTTAGAACAAAATGCATTTGTATGGTATGATAGCTTTGTATCCCATTAAGGTAATCACTTGGTCGATTTTTACGGAGGAAAATAATGCTTGCAGTATGAGGATACAAAAGGCAACACCTTCTTTAGCCAATTGATAAATCTCAAACAAAAGGGTTTTGTGGGGGGAGCACGATGAGGGACTTCCAAAAATTGAATATAAGGGTATGTGTGTTAAGAGGAGCAACGATTGATCTCTTCATAGGCACTTTCGGGATAACATCCCGACTTGAAGTTTGCGTTTTGGGACCTAATTAATTGGAGAGAGAGCATTCGAGGTTGTGAAAAAATTTGATGTAAAATTATAGCGACAAGGAAGCCTACCACTCACTTCTATAAAGAAGAGTGTTTCTACGCCTAGATTTCCACAACTACAAGGTTGACTTTTAAAAGTGGAAGAAAAAAAAAAGGCAAGGGACTTGCTATGGTTATGATAAGAAAATACACTAAAGGTCATAAGTGTGCTAAGAAGAAAATTATTTTACATAGATTGTTAAAGAGAAAGAAGAAGAAAAAATGAAGCAAAGAGAGGATATACACAGAGAACTAGCCTAGAAGAGGAAGAAATAGATAAAACCACGTAGAGCTGTATTTTAACACAACGACACGTTGCCACTCCTCTAAAACTCTCAAGATAGAAGGACATATCAAGAAGAAAAAGGTAATAGTGTTGATTGATTCGGTGTACCATAATTTTATTCATTTTGAGTGACAAGAATGAAATTGTTCCTATACCAAACTTTTGAGAATGTCAAGTAATGGTGGCATGTGGAGGAAACTATAATTATGCATGGTACATAATATCGAGCTAACAAAGCAGAATAATATTGTTGACTAGTCCAATGCTTTCATTCCTGTGGGAGGTAGGTGTTGTACTAAGTGCGATAGTTTACAATCTTTGGGGACGGTAGCTTTTAATTTCAAGAACTTTTCTTGAGAAGTTTTTTCGAAGAAGGAGGAACAGATGGGGGTATTGCGAGACGGAAGATATTAAACTCTAATGTCATGACAAAGCTTCTAAAGAAAGAACAACGAAGGTGTAATTTCACAATTATGCTCACTATGTTCCAACATCAAAATCATCTGTTACATGAGATCTCCAACAAGTCTTGGAAAATCATTCCAGGTGTTTTTGGCTTTCCCAAAGGACTCCCATAATATTCGTGATGTGATCATCATATTCATTTGATTCAGGAAGTGTTCCTCCAAACATTAGGCCTTATAGATATCTCTTCACACGTCCAAAGAAGCGAAATTGAACGTATGATTACGAGAAATGTTGAAGGCGGTATAATTCAACCTAGTCAGAAGTTCTTTCTCTTCTCCTGTAGTATTGGTACACAAGAAGGATGGATCATGGCAAATGTGTCGGTTATAGGAGCTCGATAATCTCACCATTAAAGATAAATTTCCCATTCTTGTGATTGATGAATTATTGGATGAACTACATGGAGCAAGGGTTATTGTGAGTGACGAGAGATCCCATTTTGTTAGAAATTTTTTTGAGGACGGAGTTATTTTCTTGTTTGGGTACTCAATTAGCTCATAGCTCATCTTATCATTCAGTACGATGGTCAAGGCGAGATGGTAAATAAATTTTTGGAATGATATCTTCGTTGTTTGTATCTAATAAACAAGCACAATGGGTCGAGTAGTTGCCTCTAGTTTGAATGGTGGTATAACACTTCCTTCATCTTGCTGACAAAGATGACCCCATTTATGGCACTTTATGGATATCATCCACCATCTATCACATCATCCTTAAAGGAAAATTCGAAGGTTAAAGCGATTGCATCACATCGAGCATCGACGAAGTTCTCCAACTCTTAAAGGATAACCTGATTGGCACAAAATCGAGGTAAGAACAGCAGAGGATCAACATGTGAAGAATTTTGACGTGGGAAGTTGGGTACTTTTACGGCGACAAACATACGAAAAAATGTCCTCAGCTCAGAAATGAAAGGATAATAGTCTCGCCAAAGTACTTCATGGTCCTTGCAAGGTGTTGCAAAATATTGGTACTACGCGCCACAAATTGGAGCTTCCTACTTCTTCGTGAGTGCATCCGATTTTCCATGTTCTGTGCTTAAAAAAGGTTATAGGTGAAAATCTTCCCGGTTTAAACAATATTGCCGAACTTGATGAGGAAGGAAAAGTCATATTGGAACTTTGAAAGCGGTCACGAAGCCAAAGGGCACCGATAGCTACGGAAGGAATCGATCAATTTTGATGTCATCGAGTGGAAGAACTGCCCAGAAAGATTCTACATGGGAGGATGATTTATAGAAGTACCCGAGCTACTCCAAACGTAAGAGGGACAACACTTTTTTGAAGGAGAGGGGCATGTTGGGTCCCTATATTACCCAGTGTAGTCCCTTATTGTTATTGGTGTAACCCCTTTATTGTTGTTGTTGTACCCTTGTAACCCCCCATTTTGTTATTGTTGTGCCCTTAAATTATTGTTGTTGGGTTGGCTGGGATTACATTGTGGCCCACTAGGATTACATTATGGCCACATAGACTCCTATATATAGAAAGGAGGTTTTGTAAATTGTATCATCCAAAAATTGTTCATTCATGTATGTATTGGGTGCCTACGAAAATTGGCTTATTTCTAAGGCGTTGATATCTTTCTTCTATTTTGGTGGTTACACGAAAATGAGAAACCCATCCATATTTTTATGATCCCAATTGGAATTCGGTTGGAAAATACACTTCAAAGAAGGTGATTGTAAATAAGTCGCCTAACGATATTGTAAATTCTACTTGTAAGTTTATTTTTCTTAGTTCAGTAGTTATATTTTTATTACTAACTGCTGAACTATACATATATGCGGAATTAAAATGAGGAGGTAGTTACCATTTTAAAATATAGTATACCTAGTCATTTTCATGTATATGGTTAGAATAGAAGTAGAATTAATTTAGTTTGTTTTTGGCTATGTAGTTAATTTATTCTTAATAGTTCTGAGATAAAAATAAAACGAGCTTAATCGACCCTTCTCATATCATATACATTTTCGAAATATTTACTCTTATGGAAAATTTCTAATTCTTGCTTCCCATTTTTTTAAATCAAAATTTATTGTAACCATCTTTACTTTTCTGTTTTGAATAACGTCTTGACTAAAGGAAGTCAATTGAAGTTTCACTTAGCATCAATCACATCAAACCCGATTTTCTACTGACTACGAAATATCCTTATATGATTTTCTTAGGTTATTTGTTAAAGGAGTTTTTTGATAATATAAAAAGCTTCTAGTCTCATTTATCCTATGAAAGATATGTTTATACAGCCATAAACTTAATTCCAATTTAATCATTTATTAGTCAATCTAACCATTATAATCACATGAATTTCATATCATTTTCCTCTCAGAAATTTGTTAAAATGATCTTAAAAGGTGTCATTTTGCTACGTGCACACATTAGGCTTGTGTTGATATTTTTCCATAATTGGTGGCTTTTATCCCAGCCATTATTTGGTTTATTATACGATCTTTTAATACACATCATATTTAGTTACTAAAGGCATTATTAAATAGTCACTATAACAATACGATTTTTCTCAAGTTAATTTAGGAATGAGCGAGGAGAAATAAATTGTTGTTGCAATTCAAAGGGGAAAGCCTATTTCATATTTATTTTGATGAATTTTATGAGTTTGATTTCTGAACATGAGTAAATAGATTTTATTGAGTTGATTGCACACTAAATTTAGAATAAATAATAAGATGAGTTTGAACAAAGCTATAATTTTGATAAATCGAAGGAAGAATTCAAAGATTCGCAGTAATTTTACGGACAATTTCCTTCCCGGTACACATTTTAATTCATTTTCATCTATTATTAGTTTCTCTTTTTCCCTAAGTTTATTTTTATTCTTATTGTTTTATTTCTTAGGGTTTTTCATTTGTTTTAAAACTTTGAAGTAAACATCGAACTCATTTTCAAATTTGCAACAAGTTCGGGAAATTTTATTTTGTGATTCATCGAATTTGAGCATTCTTTAACTTTACTTTCATTCATTAGAAAACCCCGATTGAAATTTAAAAAAAGTATACATGAATTCGCATGTCTAAAATGTTTCAACTTGATTTACCAGTGCAAAACCTCTTGATAAACCACCTCTGTTCGTCTTTCTTAAAATACCAAATCGCATATCTCGCATTGGAATAAATTTAAAAGTTTGTTTTTCATCTCGAACGTTGTTTGATGCGATGGATCGAGATCGCAAATGCACATATCGCATTAGGCATAAGGTTAATTATTCAATTTAAAAAAGCTCGATGCGATAAAAACTTGATCGCAATCGCCGAATTGGTAAAGTCATATCACAATTGGTTAAAAGGTCAACTTTAAAAAGCTCAGGTACGATGAAGTCTAATCGCAATCACATTCGTGATCTTATCACAATTGATTCTTCTTTTAAAAACCATGAGTACGCTACGATAAGTCCAGTCGCAAATTGCAAATCGGGGAGAAAGAAAGTAGACCATCCTTTTGTGCTCGTTTTAAGTTGCGATGCGATAACTCATCGCTATCTCGATTTTCATTAATCGCCGATTGTTCATTTCTTATCGCTTTTCATTAATCGTTGATTATTCATCGCTTCCTCGCTTTTCATTGTCGTTGATTATTCATCGCTTATCGCTCTTCGCTCATCCTGTGGTTCTATAACCATCACCTTCACTTTCATATAAACGAGAATCATATGTAGCATTTAACGCAGTTATTTTCCAATATTACGATATGTTGATATCGATATCCTCATCGCATTTTGATGCTCATGCCGAAAACCACATCATCATCGCATTTTCAATATCACAATTGCTTCGCCATTTTTTATTCATGGACATACCATTATTCCAAATGTATGATGCACAATGCGCAAATGTACAAAATACAAATCTCGAGATGCGGGTGTGGAATGTGCCAATTTTCAAAATGACTATCCCCGATCCTAAATATTCATTTCTTCAATTATATGATCGCTCCATCTCATCGCACATATTCTTTTAGTAACAGTCCTATTCGGCAGCAACCCCAGGTACGATAAATTCCAAGAATGCCTCTACATACGGTACAAATCTTTCGATAAAGAAGCATTAATGATAATTTGAAGAAATCTTGAGCAATGCTATGATACTAGAGCGATTAATGATAAATTTTAGCATATTCAATCATTTTGATTTCTCATATATTTGATTTTAAATAATTCTATAATTAAGTATGTGATTAAGACCTCTTTTATTTTAGAATTTCATTATCTTAAATTTCGTTTAAATCTAAACAATTTATCAAATCATAGATTTGTACAAAATTATAATATTTTGAGAATATTCATCATGCAAATTCTTAATCTCATTCAAAGTACATTGTTTTAATTCCCTTGAACACGAAAGCATTCTATTTTTGTTTATTGTTTGTTTTAGTTTAAATAAAATAAATAATGATTTTGGGATATAGGATTTTGTTTAGTTTGCCTTCTTCATATTTTTTAATGTCAACTGAAGAAATCATTAGTATTGGAGAAATTGATACCTTCGAAGGTCAAATGCAATTATCCAATGGTAAGATTCATGTGCCCACTTTCATTAATTTCCATTTCATTACTTTAGTTTAGGTTTTTTTTTTTAAATTATGTTGATGTTTGAATATGTTTTGCGACTCTTCATAAAATCTTTCAATCATCGCTTAAAATCATATTTTGGAAGTCCTATACTCTTTCACTGGTTTTATTTTCAAGAAGCGTTGATAGTCTTCATTGAAGCGACTAGGAAGTTTGCAGACCTTTAATTTGTTTCTTTAAAGCATTCCTTTTATTAGAAAGTAATTAAGATAACACAGTAAGAAGATTGACATCAGAGGCAGAAATTTTTCATTGTGGCTGGGAATTTTGTGATCACTACTATCTACATTCTAAAACACTTGCAATACTGTAATTATAAGTTATCTGATTCGACATAAGAAGGAATGATTACATGATTATTATTTTCTTTTACTTCATGTTGTTGGAGAACATTGGTATAAACATTCTTGTTAGGTTTGTATTTTAAAAACTTGGATTTTCCTTTCACTTTTAAATTTCTTAGTTTTTTATTTTGTTTAAGTTTATTTTCTCACTTTATAGCTTGAAGTATTTTCCTTTAGTTTTGAGTTTTGATTTTGGTGACTTTGCCATAATTTATGTAAATCATAGCATTTACTATGGTTTGGCACATACATAGGAAAAATTGTTAATAGTATCCTATTATTTTTCTTAAATCTCTTAGAAAAAATATTTTTCTTATTATAAAGGTAGACATGGGAAGAGATTACAAAACAAGAAAAATTGACAGTATCATAAAAATACGAAAAAAAAATTTCATCGAAAATTGTAATTATTTTTGAGACTTCAATATTTATTAAGATCACTTTCAAGTTATTATTATTAGTCGAAAAGTTATTTTAACCAAGTAAAGACATTTCACAATTAGAAGTAACTTTAACTACGAAATTATCATTCTAAACTCTGCAAGGAGTTAATGATTTCTCCTATTTAAAGAGTTTTATTTTTCTAGAGTGTAATCCAATGTATTTAAACTTAAAGATAAGAGGTCTCATCACAAGCACACTTTTACCATGATGTAGCGGAAAAATAAGGTGACATTACCAACAACACAAACAAGCCAGGGTATTAGCTTATGATTGCAAACAATTATAAGACAAGGGGTCTCGTCACGAAACCGAAGCTTATTTGGATCCAGTCTGCTCGGTGAATAGCATTGTCAACTGTACGGCTACCAAACCGGAGACGATGACACCAAAATTAAACCAAAAATAAAATAAATCAATATATATATATATATATATATATATATATATATATATATGGATTTATAAATGGAATAATAATTCTTAAATGAATGAGATTACGAATCATTCATGATTAAAAAGTAACCACAGCAAAACTATGAATGTTTGTTGGCTGACGGTGGCTCTACACTGTAACAAATAGAAACACATTTTAAAAGCTAAGTTGTAAAGTGACCCACTGTTTATCCCACTACAACTAATTAAGAATTGATATATAGGTTTTGAAATGTTTTAATTTATGAGAATTTGAGAAAATTACATCAGATAATTCTTTCTCCCTTTTATTCAAATTATTGAACCTAGTCAAAGCATTCAAAAATAATTTTTCTCTTCTTTAATTGCTATTTTAATTTCCTACAGAAGAATACATTCATATCAAGCAGAGATAATTGTTTCTTCCGGTGAATCACCAGTTGTTGTCTGTTTTAACAACCCACTCCATTTTAACATTCACTTCAAATAATGGGGACCCTTCTATGTCATTTTGGCTAAAGATGCCTTTTAAGATTTTTATTAAGTTAATTACCTCATGATTTTATTAATTTTTCATCTTCTTTAGATTTTTGTTTTTGATTGATTGGTTGAAATCGATTTTTTATAAACTTTTCGTTGATTCTTATTTCACCTCATTTTGGTTAAACTGGTTTGTAAACGACACTCCTTTGAAGTCTAATCGATTATACCTTTTGGGTTAAAAAATGCGTAAAATGTGCAAAGATTCCATTTTTGTAATTAAATTAGTTCGATAATGCATTTAGTTTAAATATTAATCCATAGTCGATTTATTACTAACATTTTTCATTTTTTACACTTATGTTAATTATAAAGGATCGGGATTTCGTTGATTTGTTCAATTTTCCAATTTTCGAATAAATTACTAATCTCAAAAATTAAAATGACAAAGTGGTTGTAGTTTAGATAGATAAATCATCATTTTAGATAAATTTATAATTTAATTTAACATCATTAAAATGAAACCAAAATAAAAGCTAATTTTTAACGTTAAAATTGTAAATTAATTATATAATTAATTAATGAAATTAAAATTTGGTGTGTATATATATATATATATATATGTGTGTGTGTGTGTGTGTGTGTGTGTGTGTGTGTGTGTGTGTGTGTATTAAAAAATACTTTTAAAAAAAAAATCATATCACATCGGGGAGCAAATAATTATATCATATGGAAGTATCATAGACATTTTTTAAAGCTCAGTGACTCTCCTCTTAAAAACCGTCACGATAGGTATAAACTCATTTTCTTTATATCTTAAGTCACGATGAGTTCATTTGTTTTATGTGATGTGATGAGTTTTGCCGATGTGATTGAAGTTTATTTGTTTTTAGATCTGATGAGTTTGTTATAACTCATCTTCCGATCACGATAGGTTCACCTAAGTGTTCTCATCGTTAGTAGTTAGTTTAATGTTAGTCATAGGTGTAGTGTTATTATAAGTTAGTGATATGTTAGTTTTGAGTTAATGTTTGTTAGTGTTAATGTTAGTTTGTCATAGGAGTAATATTAGTTTAGTTTTATGAATAGTATAGTGTTAGTTGACTTAATAGTATAATGTTAGTGATAGGTTACTTTAGTGGTAGATATAATATTAATTTAATATTAGTTAATATTAAATTTTAATTCAAAATTAATGTAAGTTCAAAAAATTGACATAAGTTGGTATAGTTTTAGTTGGTTAGTAATAGTTTCAATATTAGCATAGTTTTTTAGTTTTATATTAGTTTAATGTTGGTATTGGTTAGTTTTATGATAGTTTTAAAGTTAGGATAATTTAATAATAGACAACTATTTAAATTAATTTTTAAATTTAGTTTGATTTAATAATTAATTTAATATTTAAATATTTAAAATAATTAATTTAATTAAATTTATTATTAATTAGAATTAATTTGTATAAATAGTTAATTATATTTTGTTAGTTAGATTAATATTCATTAATAAATAGGTTATTAAATAATTAGTTTAGTCTATAATTAAAAATTAAATTAGAACTTGATTAGTAGTTAATTTTAGGCTAATTTGGGATTATATTTTTAATTAAAATTACGATTTTTTTAGCCCAACATGGCAAATTTCAGTTTATATCAGTTGTTATCGACTTTTGGAGCTCATAGATTGAGTTTTACTTGTTAAATGAGGCCCGGAGACGGCTCATTGGAAAGAAGAAAATCAAGGGAGAACATTTTGAGGAGGTTTCACTAATAGATTTGGTCATTTATTAGGTCAAAAATCAGGCAAAGATCCAAACTCCAAATTTGTAAAATAAAATCAATTTTGAGTTTTGTTTTCTTTTATTTTCATTTGACCTCTTCTAATTGTGAATTCATGCATCGAAATATCCTTGGTTAATTAAAATCATTATGAGAATCAATAAAAAACTAAAATTTCTTTTTTATTTATTTAAATAGAATTTGATTAGATTTGTTTAATGTTAGAAATATTTTGATTTTATTGTTGCATCTTAATTCATTTTAATTTCTTTTTTGCGAGAATGACAATAGAGGATATGGAGAAAAATATATCAATGTTAAGAAAGCTCCAATGATTAAAGATTGGATTTTTAAAAAAAATAAAATTAGATTGGGCGATTTTTCTTCAACAAACTTTGTTCTCAAAATACTTTCGGAAAGATTATAAATTACGGTGCAAAATGTAAAAGCCGGCTCTCCTCACGCAATTCCATACTTCTAAAAAGCATTTTTGTAATAGGAATTTAGAGTTGTATATGGGAATGAGAAAATTTCGGTCTGAACATTATTGAGGGTTTTCTTTATATCTTGAATTATGTATGATGAACGAGTTTGCATTTATCTTGACTCTGAGTTTTGAAGCGGAAATTCAAGTAATATAATCTTGTAGAGACTAGAATTAGGAGAAAAATATTCAATTCTTTGGTATTTTTGGCATTTTTGTATCGAATACGAGTTTCATTTTTATGTTAATAAAATTGTTGTTTCATTTATTCATGTTTATACATTTATGTTGATATGGATAATTTGTCTCAAATTGTTATGTGTCCACCTGCTCTTATGAATTAAAACTCTAATTTCGAGTAACCATTGCTCATGATAAATGTTATAAACTAATTTATTAAATTGTAATGTGTTGTGAATTTCTTCCATGTTATTGTTTAATTATTGACTTGGCTTGATTTGACAATCGATATCATTTTTGTGAAATTCTTAAGGTGTTGTTGATTTATTATTTTCGGTCAAATGGTCTCAATAGAATGTGATTTGGTATTCACAAATGTGAGCTAATTGAATTTCTTCGTTGGGTTGACATTAATTAAAAAGCCGGACATGTGAAAATTTATTTGAATAATGATTAATTATAAAGGACTATCTGATCACATATCAATTCGAATTCATATGCAACACATAATCTCTTCCACTCGGATCATCACACATGCGGAAATAAAACAAGCGATAGCATCATTCATCATACACATTAACACGGTATGTATGGGGAAAGCTTATGAATGAAAACCCCACGGTATGTGTATGTTATAATGGAGAAAAAATGTAACAAAATCGATTTCCAATGCCTCACAAGTACTCGGTACTATCCTAGCAGAGTTACACCTGAGCCCAAGCAGTTTTGAATAGATTCTTGGTTGAAAACTCACCACTAGTGCCTTGCCTCTGTTACGCAGTCATGTCTGTCTAAATAGAGATCCAGTTTAGAATCTCCTTAAAACGACAACGCAATCATCATGGAAATTCCTCCCAGTGTGGAGTACGAATCTCATGCCTGGCGGTATGCTTCTTGATATTAACTCACACTGCCCTGCTCTACCTCTTTCACGATGCTCCTTTGAGCTGTCCTTTAACTGTGGTGGTACAGTGTGTTCTTGGGTTGAACAATAATGAGTTACTAATTAATGAATTAAATAATATTTAGCCATTCACTCACCTCATTACTAGTTGATTAGCTAGTTAAACTAATCTCCATTAGTTCCTTTACGAATTAAGCAGAACACAACTCCTTATATTCTCATCAGCACTCCTGAACACGCAAGAGTCCCTATTTAGAAATCCAACCATTGAGCTCACCAAACCCTTGGAATAGCGTAATTCCTACGCCAGATGTGAGCCACTTCAGAGCTCGAGCCAAGTGCTCCAAGAGAGTAAGGCGAGTTTATAGTCCAAATATTATTGAGTAAATAATATTTGACTTCCTAATGACACAGGATAGTAGGTCTAAATATAGACTTCGACACATAGGTCGAAAAAATAGAGGTCCATCTATTTTTACCAACATGGCCAATACTCAAGAATAACTTATCACATGATACGGACCATGTCATATGTCTAAAAAATAGACATAGTTTAAATAGACTTTGCACCGAATTTGCCTGTAAGGGCCCACTTAGTGAAGGCGACTTCATTTCACTAGCTCCATCATCTTGCTGCATTTCAACACTCCCTCCCCTAGGCGAATATGGATTATACGTAACCCCCTATCACCGCACTACATGGAATTCGAACTTGCTCTGGTGGCTTGCTTGTCGGGATGTCGACATCACGATCCTCGTGGAACATATGAAAAGCATCATGATTCTCCGCCCCGAACACAATCCTACCGATATGATGATACACGATGTCGATGTGTTTGGATCTATCACGCGAAATGTTTGGATTAGTAGAGATTTTAATACAACTGCGGTTATCCCACGGTAAATCATGCAGCAGGCTCCATTACGCTTAGAACAATCCAACGAGGATCTTCCTCATCCAAATAGCTACTTGTACGGTAAACTAGGCTGCCGTGTGCTCGGCCTGCTGTGAGCCGGGTGCCACGGATCTGCTGCTTCTCTTTGTGCCGAGAAGCTGACCGACCCAATGTTGAAAACTCCTCCCGAGAGGTGCTCTTCGATGGTTGAAACTCCACCAGCCACGTCGATCGAACGGCTTCGCTTGTCCTCCTTTTGTGCCATGAACCATGTCCGGAAATGTGCCTGCAATATGGTGCAATACATGCTTGCACGCCTTCCAAAAACTTGGTAGGCAACCATAGCTTGCAAAGGCGGATTGTTGCATAGCATATGTCGGGTCGTGTATTCGACCGGATACATAACGACCCCACCAACTATCGATGAGCGATGGCATCCTTACTCATTTGAAGTAACATCCTCCTTCCTCAGAGCCACCGGAAGAAGGGAGTGTCGATAGGCTTGCGACCTTGCATGTTGAACCTCTCAGAATCTCTCCAAGGCATCTTGCCACCGAAACAAGCAGGTCCTCATTGCCTTTGCCAAATATCCAATCCCCGGAAATAATGAAGGATGCCCCAAGTCCTTCATCTCAAACTCTCGTGCGAAGATCCTCCTTCCCGCCAGAAAGTATCCGCTTGCTCATCGCGTTCAATCGGATCATCTGCATACGGTACGATGATCGACGGCTTCCCCTCCACACGTGCGAGTACGAGTTGAGATCACCGCCTCACTCTTGGAGAATCCAAGCCGGTGAGTAAGTACATGCATGCGAGTGTACCAAGCCTGAGGCTCTTGCTTCGGCCGTCTGGAGTGCTCTCTTGAGTCGGCACACATCGACTCCTTTATTGAAGATATGAAGCCTTCGGTACCCTTTCTGTGCACCTCCTCTCTGACTTCGTTGAAGACGCGATCTTCATCCATGCGATGGATGTGCCACCCTGTCTGTATTTGAAGAACGGATCATCCGTATGGAAAGGTACCTGCAGCAGTGCAAAAGTCTCCTCATCGCTCGATCCCCCTCGGTAGCAGAAGCCACGAGCGATGGAAATCTGCTTGTACTTCCACACTCTGATCGACCTTTCTTCACTTTGTAGATCCATCGCAAACCCTGCATTGATTTCCCCTCACGGAACCCAGGACAATCTCTTGTACCTTTGTTCTGACGATCGAATCATATTCTTCGATCACAGCAGCATCTGTATGCGGGTTCCTCCCATGACTCCTCGAAGATGGCTGCGTCACGACTCACATTGACTCACGGAAGCCATGTATCCGTTAACTCTTGATGGGTAGCGCCTCTTGTACACGTTGTCTTGTAGGTGGTCCTACAACCTTCTGCGCCTGAGCCGGTCGCTCGACGCCAGGTGGCATCGCCCTCGATGGTTGGCGGCCACGCCAGGTGGTTTCTTCCCTCACGAACTTCCTCTTGTGGTTGATCCCACATCCGAAGCCTCCTCCTTGGGAACTAACGACTCCTCATGCGCATGCGAGTGTGGCTCCCTCTCGACGAGGCCTTTGCGCGGCTTTCTTCCTCACGAAATTTTGTATCTGTTTGCACAACGGTCTTGGTAATAAACGAAATACCTTGCAGTATTTGTGGGGGTGTATCGATGTACTAAATATTCCAACCTCGACGGTTGGATCACGACTTCCATATCACATCCCTTCGTCACGCCGTATGACGGAGAACCAAAGATCATAAATAGGAAATAGGGCCTCTTGCCGAAATAAACACTCCTCGGTGTACTCATGCTGGGGGCCTTGTGAGGACAACGATTGCACATACAACGACATCGTGCATGCCTACGACCCACAAGTGAAGAGGTGAGCCACGGTCATGCAACATCGCCGTCAAACACCACGATCGTTTTGTTCTTGTGTAAACCATATGGTCCATTGTGGAGTTGTAGGGTGCGTGGCTCTCTCGAAATCATACTGTGTTGCGAACTCCTTAATTCAGCGAGATAATTCACACAGGTATCACTCGCCAAGAAAATCATTTTTCTTCTGACATCCCTTCTCGACCGATTACTTTAAACTCCAGAACTTCGCGAATGTTCGCTCTTCTTCTGCCCATGAAGAAGATCCAGCACTGAGAGAAGTATCCCGACAAATATCCACACATAATAACGACAACTGTTTTGTGTGAAGAAAGCGAAGGGACCACACACGTACGTGTAAAAACTCTCTCAAGAATCGTCGTGAGCGCGACTGTCCTTCTGGGTGAGGGTGGCTTTCATACTTCCCTAAGGTACACCTTACATTGATGTTGCGCAGAGTTCCCGCCAGGCTTGATGGGAAGCTGTTGCGGGATCTTGGCTCATGGTGAAGGTGGCCCAATCTCCTCGTACACAGTTCGCCCTCTCATCCTTGGCTCACCCTTCTCGCCTTGCATGCCATTCTTGCGCGATCATCTACACCAGGCGATAAGGTTCTTTGGTTCGAACCCCCTCTTGGGGTCTCTCCGATGGTCTTCTTTTGCGCGGAAGGCTTTTCCTTATTTGAAGACACATCCATGCCCTTGTCTTCCAACAACATGTACGAGAGATCAAGTTTCTTCTTCAATCGGTACATGCATGACATTACGCCAAAATACAAAGGGTTCACCGAGACTTCCTCGAAAGGATAACGATGCAAATGCCGGTCGCCTTGTCTACCATCATCGCCCATCTCGATGTGCACACCCAAATCTTTGTCCTCCCGGATACGAAACAACTCTCGATCTTGGTCATATGAAATGACGAACGTTGTCCAGAAACCACAGAGGTCCCAACACACTTGAAACCAAGCATGCGATCGGTGAAAAGTCAGCTCGAGCTGACGAAGCCAAAGCTTCTCCATGTAGAATCTTCGCTTGCTTGTTTCTTCTTCTTTTACAGACAATTTGTAGCATAATAAAATGATCATGGTGACAAAAACACTTGCTTTACTTCATATCCTGCTTCTTGCCCTTTGCAAAAGACCAGAAGTTTCTTACCCTTCCCCTTCTTTTGCTTTGGTAACCAAAGCACAATTTTCTTCATCGGTTCCTTTTATGAAGATCCATCTCGATAGTCCTCATGTCTCTTGCCGCAAGGATCGCCAAAGCCCCATCCGTGACTTCTCACGGCCATTGACACTGTCTTCAGCCATGGTGCATAGCCTTCGGAAGACCAAGAGGAAACCCCGGTCGACCGCGTGCTGCGTCTTCGACGATTCACCCCACACTTCCCGGATCATCTCTTGCATTGAGAGTGAACGCCAGTGAGGGTATTTGGCGAAATCACTGGCCAGCGCTGCTCACATCTTGATGTTCCGAGCTTATCTTTGAGCGCCATTTCCTTTGGTCACTCTTGCTTTGGAATAGATCCGCCAGACTTTCCAAATTAAGTATGGGCTTTCCATGCCGAGCTGGATCGGTACGGTCTTGACTCCCTCCAACAGGATCCTTCGACATTTGTGTCTTCTTTTGCCATTGTGACTTGGTAAGATCGGTGGGCCTTTGGACATCATGTCCACGAACTCCTTGATCCATTGTCTTCTGTCACCTTGTCATGAGATCCTGTGTTATCATTTGGTGCCTTCGAACGTTACGATCGCAAGCATTGAAAGACATTTCCTTATAAGCACTGAAAACAAAGCTGTTTTGGTCGTTCCCACCTCAAACTCGGCTTGCTCTGAATGTGACGAACAAATTGTTTCTAGAACGAGAGATCGGCTTCTTGAGGGCGTTTTACGGATATATCACCTTTCGAAAAGGATGGATCCGAGCTGCAGCCGCATGCGGACTCTTGTCTCGAAAATAAGTTTGTGTCCTTGTGATAAATCTGCGTACCAATAACAATTCTTCCATGTGAGAAATTTGCTGAATGATTAATTATTCATGCAGGACTATCTTGATCACATGTCAATTGAATTCATATGCAACACATAATATCTACCCATCGATCCACATCACACATCACTGCATTAAACAGTGGCATGAATTCATCTGCCTGTTCGCACATGTGTATGGGAAAACATGGTGAAAACCCATGACTATTGTGTGTAATATAATAAAACATGTAACAAAATGGTACAATATATATAAATGCTAGGTAACTATCTCATGAAGTTACACACAAACTAGCTTGGTTTTGAACAAGTCACAGGTTCAAAACACATCCACTAATTGCCTGCCTCTATTGCGCAATCATGGCCTGTCTAAATAGAGATCCAAGGTTCGAATCTCCTTGGCTTGGCAGCGCAATCATCATGGGCAATTGCCTCCCAGTGTGGTGCAAATCTCACTTACTGTTGAGTATACTTCGCAGTAAATTTAACTCACCCTTTCATCTACTCTTTCTTTGGTGTCCACTTCATTGTCCATGCAACGCTGGTATTTGAGTGTGTTCTTGAGTTGAATAATGGTTACTAATTAATAAGATTAAATAATATTTAATTGTCCTCATTACTAGTTGATTAGCTAGTGGCTAATCTCAACAGTTCAACTAAGTTAAATCGAACACAACTCCACTATCTGGTCTCCTTGGCTGACTCCATGCCTTTTACCCTTTGAAGTCCTAGCGAAGTCAACCATGCATGAGCTCACCAAACCCTTAGAGACATGGTGTCTCTGTTCTCTGTCGGATCACTGAAAGGCAGAATAAGGCTAGGCCAAGTGCTCTAAGTGGCCAAGTTTATAGTCCAAATATTATTAAGGGTAAATAATATTTGACTTCCCTATTTTTAGGATAGGCAGTCTAAATATAGACTTCGACCTATAGGTCAAAAAAATAGAGGTCCATCTATTTTTACCAACATGACCAATATTCCAAGAATAACATACTGCAATCCCTGGACCATGCTCCATATGTCTAAAAAATAGACATAGTCTAAAAATAGACTTTGCGCCAGAATTTGCCTGCGGGCCCACTTAGTGAAGGCGACTTCATTTCACTAAGCTCCATCATCTTGCTGCATTTTCAACAAGACATATTTAAATTCTCATTATTTAAATATCTTGCTCTTAGTTGGGTTATATTTATGTCTACCTAATTGAGATAGGATTTAGATTAGTTTCGTTTTGCTTGCATTATAGAATAAGTTTGCATTTAGATTAAGTTTTACATTCTTTTAAGTCCTCTTCTCGAAGAGGCAAAATCTTAGTTTTGGTTTAGCTGAACCCAAATCAGCTTAAGGATCATTCTCTTGCCCAATCAGCAAGAAGAAGTGATATGATATCCATGTCTATTGGTAGTTAAATATATATCGTAAATCAATAGCAATAGGGAAAAGGTAATTGGGCCAAGTTAAACTAGTCGAAGCCACTATCATAAACGGAAAAGGAGTTGTATTAAGGTTCGGACCGGGTGGTTATCCCCCAATGTTGTCACAACGATTTTCGAGGCTTCAACAAGGTCTCATACTGATTGAAAATCATCAAGAAGGTATAATTCTCTCTCATAATAGTTGCAATAACACCTTTTAACTCATGCATTTATTAACCATTCATTTACCAATCAAAACATGTTAAGAGCCATATTCAGAACCTATCATGAACCATGATTATAACCACCAGATAATTAGAATAATAGTAATGATAGAACAACCATCTAAGCCACATAATAACAAGTATAAATACTCATGAAATACAAGAGTAAAAGAGCTCTTATTAACATATGCAAAAGCCAAGCAAGTCAGGGACTTCCACGTACCACCCGACCATAGATTGGGTTGAACCAAATCTTTCTTTCATCCAATCACCCTCGTGACATATCCCAAGCATGAATGTGGTACTCAAAACAAAACCACTAGGCTTCCTCAGGATTTACCATGATTCCATCAAAACCAGTCAAGGGATTCCTAGGCCCAAACAGAAAACATACACTACCAAGATTTACCACAATCTCGCCAAAATTGATCAAGGGATCACTAGGCTCTTAACAAGCTTGAATGCTCCAGATTTATTCACCAACACCTTGAGGAATTTTCTCGTCTCCACCCTCGGAATTTATCGCAATCCCACCATTACTAGTCAAGGGATTCCTAGGCACTTGGGAATTTTCCTGAGACCACCTCACCCAGTTCCAAAAGCATCTGTGACTATCCAAAGCTCGACCAACCGAAAGAACCTCATCACACCATGGTTATCCAGAAATGGAAAGGCAAAGTTGAAACCACTTTCACACCTAAAAAAACCCATGCCAATGATATCAAGAGAGCACACATGCATGTACCATGCATGTCAAAACCTGCAAGGAAACCATAAATGAAACTCGATACCTGCAAATAATCTCATTGTAGTAATTTGATCCAACTTTTCCTTACTTGATTTTTTCTTTTCTTTTGCTTTCTTATCCTTCCTTTGTCTACCCTTATCCAATGCTAAAGTGATCCAAGAATGCTGTCTGTGTGCAAGAGTATAAGAGAGAGAGAGAGAATAAATTGAGAGAGATCCAAGCTAAAACTGACAAAAAAAGGTTGTGAACTTATCCTCAGAAGACTTTTTATTATTGTGGTCTCTATTTTTTTAGTTTCCTCTAATTTCCTTTCAATTTCCTCCTCACATGCAACCTGTGACCTTTCACTTTACTTTTCTCCTATTTTCCTTTGTTTTCATAAATAAAATGCCAAAAAATTCATTTTTCCCTTTCCAAAGCCTTTGCTAATGCCTTTGCCAATTTCTTGAGCCATAATAAACCAAATGAACACCCACTAGGATGGTTTTTCCAACATTCAGCTTGAAATACATGTCCCATGACGTTGGTCTTATTTTTCCCTTATTAACTTTATTACATGAACTTTTAACCCAGGGTTTTTACCTAATGCTCTTTCTATTTGCATTTAGTCTGGTTAGTTGTGGCATTTATTGTGGGAGATGGCAGCATTCAGTGTGGCAAGGACTTGAATTTATGGATCTAAAAAAAATCATTTCTTTGGGAGTTCTCCAAGCTTGAAATATTTAAATATCTAAGAGCTTGACTTCAACTCAATATTCCCAAGTTGAGTTTCGATTAGTGGTCCCTACACGGCATAGTCCTCTGCATCCACATTGCCAATATGCAGAACTTCAATGGAAATTTAGCTCATTGCGTCAACTACTGCACATCAATTTTATGTGCAATGATTCAATTTTTATAATGCTCCAAATTAATGCAATCAAACTAATTAATAATGTGTAGTTGAGCATCAACCATAAGAAATAACCTTTAGCTATTAATTAATATGGTTAAATTGAATCAACATTTGAAGCATTAAACTTCTCTTTTAGAATAGTTATAGTTTAAATACTTACAGTAAGAGCACCCCCATTTTATCATATCCGAACAATGCTACATATCATAGCTATTCATACGGAAAAGTCTATTATTTTCCATCACCACATTATCCATGCCCCATTGTCAACCCAAACCAAAGACCTCATGCTAACTAGATGCTTTGTGCAGAGAGTTTTGTGCGGAGAAAGCATGTGCGGAAAAGGTTGTGTGGAAGAGACTGTGTGGATGAAGTTGTCTAAAGGATGCCTGTGCGGAGGAAGTGTTTAGAAAAGTGGTTGTGCGGAAATCTTTTACAGTGCAAAGAACTTTACCTTTATTGTGTAGAGTTTTCTCAGCACTCTACACGACCTTTACTCAATTAAATTTAACTATAATGGTAGAGACAGGGACTATGCTACGTAATAGCTATAAGTCTCGTTGTATTTACTACTTTTACGTGAACTATTAATATTTACACATCGACCCATATCCTAATAAAAAGAAAATGAGAATGGGTTATTGTGTTTATGCTTTTACATGAACTAATAATGTTAACCAAAGAAAATGGGAATGGGTTGTTGTATTTGTTGTTTTTACCAGAACTGATAATATTTACACATTGGCTCATATCCAAATAGAATATCAAACCAAGGCATAGCATAAATCTTACGAGTGTGTAATATTTTAGTTGATGAGCCAAATAATTTGCAATTATAGATGCAAATTCATCAATATATTCTTCCATCTTCTATAAAGTTGAATATGTAGGTAGAGGTTCCTCCTTAAATATTCCTTCAAGCCTATTGTATAATTTATCATTGTTCATGCCTCTTTTATAACATATGATTGTAGGTGGAGATTCGTTTTCAAATATTTTCCTTGTACTTCGTAAATTTTAAAATTGTATATAGAAATATTTCGTTAAATATTATTTCAAACCTCTCTATAACATATGCATGCAAAGTTTGGAGCTAGACGTGACATGATGTTCTATCGGTTAGTTTTTTTTGTTAATAGGGTTTAAGGTTTGTTGTTAATGTTTTTGGGGAGGTGGGGTTTTTTTGGTTTATTTATTCAAAATAATTGACTATATAAATATGTTTATGGGGTTTAAAGTTTGCTGGTTGATTGAAAACGCTGACTTGAATATAAATATTTATATATAATTTGTTTACATTTATTTTTATAATTTATTTTTAAAAATAATTATATTTTATTTATACAAAACTTTTTACGTGCAACATAATTTGTAGTTATTTATTAGTGTATGAAAATATATAACCTTTTAAATTTATAATATGTAACCTGCAACGGAGAAACGCACATTCATTTTGACAAAGCCACTTAAACAACACTATTTTATAATGTTTAGGGCACATCCTTGATCTCAAATTCCCATTATCCCTTTGGAATACTTTCAGCCATACACGTTCATTTTGACAAAACCACTTAAACAATACTATTTTATAATTAAGATGTTTAATGCACATCCTTTATTTCAAAATCCCATTATCCCTTTGGAATACTTTCAGCAATAAATTTGCATTATTTATAGATGAGAAGTTATGGGAAGCAAAGTTCCTTTTTTATAATATTTTATGGTTTATGTTTTTATTTTTTATTATTATATATATTTTTTAAATTGATAATTTGTTAGAGAAATATGGGTAAGGTTTAAGATCAAATTCAATAATTGTTATTATAACATTAAGAATATGTCTAATAGTCTATAAGCTAGATATACTAAGAATTTATGATTTAGCAAGAGTTGATACTCTACAAAGGTATGATAGCCTACTCCTTACACTTTATGACAACGAGTGAAATGTCAATTATTAAACATCACAAAATCTTTATATAAATTATTTATTTTATATTAAAAAATCACATTGTTTATTTTAATTTGTATCTCATCACCACTGATAAAAATGTTAATTACTAAACATCAAAAAATCTTTATACAAATTATTTATTTTATGTTAAAAAGGATCACATTGTTTATATGTATATATAGTAGAAGTTGTGTAAACATAATTACGCTGTAAGGTGTCCCTCTTTGAAAACAACTCTTCTAGCTGCCACTTTGTTCTTGTCTGCGTCGTTAGATCAAATGTTAGACAATTCAAATTTTTTCGGCCATTAGATCCACTGCATCCTTCATTTAAGCTCTCCTAACTACCTCCTTCTTGGAATTGTTCCTTCTATTCATATGGAACCAAAACATGATTTTTTTCGATAAAAAACTGTCTTGCGGGTTTCTTAAATGAAACATCTAGGCAAGGGCTAGTCGTTCCACAGTGTCATCTGCTACAAGTTAATTCTCACACGTTTGTCGTCTTTTATGACACACTCTGAATGGAATTCGACACTGGAAAGCCTCAGCCTTAGGGTCCCTATGTTAGTTGTTCCTTAGTGGAGAGATCGAACTACTAACTCCGCATATATTTCAGAGAATGGCCTCCAAAATCTAGATAAAAGTGAAAAACCTTGTTGCATGTGGTGCACGTGTGCATTCCCTTCTTAGCCTCATCATCATAATCTAAGACTGGTATCTTCATTACTTTTCTTATATTTCACCTTCTTGCTGATGGATTTCGGAAGGTGGGAACCATTATTGGGAAGCTTGAGGGAACCTGATTCTGGATAGCCTGCCGCAACTTGAAATTGTTGGTTTTGAGGAGTACAAGGCACAGGGCCAAGTCCTCGTCTTTATTTTTGGTTACTGAAACAAATTGTTCATGCGGATTACATTAAAGTGCATACCTGGGTCTTTCAAATCTCTTTTCCTTCGCCCACTTATAAAACCTGCATAAATTCCCACTAGGGTGACCAATCTCAATATCAATCTCAACATCATTGTCTCCTTTTTTTCTTCTTCGTCTTGAGTGTCATGTGTATGTGATTCTTCAAGACGGCCATCACAACTTTCTTGATGCGTTTCACAGTAGCAATTCATGTGACCAAACAGGGCTTTCCAGGAATTGAATTCCTTCCCGCACAGATCACAATTTAGAGAAGAATTGATGGAGTCGGAGTCGATTTTCTCACCGAAAGGAAGCGAATCATCCCAAAAGGAAAACTGCCAAGTACGCTTCGGATTCCTTCACAGAGAAAACATTAGATTTTTTCCATTACCATCCAATCCCTTTTCGTCATATTTCTCCTTCATTGATTTGGCATCCGAAACTCTGGACCTCTTGCTCTTCTAAAATTCAGTTTCAATGAATTTGTCTGCAAGCATGCAAGTGGGAACGTGGGCTCTCATGTGATCACCAAGAGCACTTCCTGAAATGAATCCCTTGCTGCATATCTTGCAAAGGTATCTCGAACTCTCAACAGGGCACTCTCTTCCTTAACTTTGTAACAGCTCCAAGGCTTGGGAGGTCGGATACAATATATCCACTACGATCATGTTGTAATCTCTACTCCACCTTCAATTCTAAGCTTCCTTGTTTACACAAGTATAAATCGATAAACCAGTAGACTGATAATGTGATCTCTCCTCCAACTTCAATAATAACCTTCCTTTCTGTCAACAAAGAGTACAATTCAATAAACCAGTGGCGTAATGTTGCAAGAAATTCACAGAAGGAATAACTATTCAAGAACGGAATTTGACCATATCGAAGAGGAAATGTGAGGGGATGGTTTAATTTCATAGGAAAAAAGGCTTATGAATTGAATGTGAATGGTTTGAGAGATGAAATTGGTGTGGATAACTTGCAGATAAAGGAATCGCAAGGAAACAATGAAGGTAAACAGAAATATCGTGGAAATGGAGAGTGAAGGAGTGTGGAAGTGTTCTTCCTTCTTCTCTTCGCTCATCTATTACATATAATATCACAATATTTTCTCAAGGATAATAGATGGGTTGATTATTAAATAGTTATAGAATCATGAATTAAGATCTAAATACTTTTCCAGGTAATCAGATTCTGACTTATTTACAAGAAGTAAAATAGAACAACAGACAAATTATCAAAAAGGTCTTTATTATTGGATCCAAGATATAGTATTTATGAAGATTTCATAAACAAAAAAGCTCGGAAAGCACATTTCATTAACATGTTTTACGCTCCCAAAAACAGCAGTGGCAACCTCTCAGAGAAAATGTTTTTCATATCATAACAGTTGTGGCAGCTAGTCAAAAATCCATAAACATTGATTGGAATAACATTTTACGATTTTGAACTGATGTTTTTTTAGCTTCAGCAAAAATCTTGATTGTTTTTAGCTCCAGCGGACAATCTTGATTTGTTCTACCTCTTTGTACTACTTCTATTTTTGTTCATTAAACTTTCAAGCTATGTAAATCTAATCCAACATTTCAACGTTTCTAATTATATAACAAGCAGTCTCATTCAGTTTATGTTGCCCTGCATTGCATATTTTTTATTTTGTAGGAATTTCCAAACTGAAATTTCCTTCAGTTATATTCTTTAACGACTATTTAGTTTATGTGCTGGAGAAATTCTTTAGAAAACAAATCTATATTTATTTTTTTTATTCCTCTCGAATAACAAGAAGTATTTCAACAATAAAAAAATATAACCATTTTATTGATTTAAAATCACTACTATATCTAATTTTTTACTTAAAAAATATATTAGGACAGATATGTGAAGTTGGGTTACACTTTTGTGAGAATCGGAGGCAGAAATTTTTTTTGGCAATAGTTCGGCTGAACTTTATGAGAAAGTTTGACCGAACTCATTCTTCCATTTAGATTGATGGCACACTGATGGCGTGGGCAAACAGAATTTTTTTCAGAGATGGGAAAACCAGCAACAAAAGTTTGGCTGAACTTTTACTCTTAAAATAGTTTGGCCGAACTACTTCTTATAAATATATCGCTCACGAAGTTCATTTGTTTCCCATGTCTGTGTTTCATTGTTTCTTCGCGTGATTTTCTGTTTGTGTTTTGTTCGGTGATCTGTTGCAGCGCTGCTGTTGGTCTAGGGCTACTTTCATCCACTCTGTTGGTGATTATCTTCGGCGACCTCAAGCGAGTGAAGTACCAGGTAACTCCCATTACTACTCTCCTATTCTTGATTTTACCTCGGAGGATCTTCCCTGTAGCTTTGATTATTTTCTTTATGGTGGGTGGACTTGTCGATGGTAAATTATCCTCAGGATATTCTTTCTTAACTTCCTTATTGATAGAAAATTCATTTAAGAGGTTTAGACCGCACCCGTTAACCCCATTGCTATAGTTGGTGCTCTGCTACGTAGAAATGCAGTATCTTATGTATAGATCCTATATAAATGGATTTCTATGTTCTGCACTACGGAAAGAGAAAGGCAAGTTGAAAGTGCCAGACCCCATTTAGTGGATTCAGGGATCTTCTTTACTGCTTAGGTAATCAATGAAATGAAATAACTTCAAGAGAGCATTTCGTTGTCCATAAGGTTTGGGTCCTGCTTGTAAAACACTCATTCTTTTCATCTTTAGAGCTGGTAAATCCAGCTGGTGAATGTGTTTTCTGAAGCCCGTGACTAATGCTTTGATAATGCCTTATGACTTGCTTTCTCGAGTGCTTGCCTACACGAGGAAGGCAAGTTGAAAGTGCCAGACCCCATTTAGTGGATTCAGCGATCTTCTTTACTGCTTAGGTAATCAATGAAATGAAATAGTTTCAAGAGAGCATTTCGTTTTCCATAAAGGTTGGGTCCTGCTTGTAAAACACTCATTCTTTTCATCTTTAGAGCTGGTAAATCCAGCTGGTGAATGTGTTGTCTTAAGCCTGTGACTAATTCTTTGATATTGCCTTATGACTTGCTTTCTCGAGTGCTTACCTACACGAGGAAGGCTAGGGGAATAGGACTAGCTTTTATACAATTATGGATATAGGAGACGTAGAGCATGAATAACCAAACTAAGGTGGCAGGACCCATTATAACCCCAACAATAAGCGATAACTTGATAAGCCTTGTGAGCACTACATGGCACCCTTTCTCTCACAAATTTACGTTGGATGCCTAAGTCAGACCCACATATTTGAGGGCACTATTGAAAAAATAACCACTTTGTGACCTCTCTTGAATCACAAGTTCCAGGGAACAGCTGCTTCTCTGTCTCCTCTTCCAATTCTCTACCACTTGGTGGCTTCCACCTTGCTAGCAGAAGCCTCACTGGACTGCTGTGCACTCTTTTTATGCTTTAAATTTCATTACCTTTTGCTATAAGGTGTATGTTGAATTTCTGGTAGTATGATATGCATTCGGTTGCTACAGTTGTTACTGTACCTGTGGATCCATCAATTTCATCCGCTCTAGCTGATTCTCGCCTTATGCATGGAAGTTTACCACCACTGTTAAGCTTATGCCATTACTGAGCCTTCTCTCGATTCCTCAATGCTGGAATGATTGAACTAGAATGATCTACTGCTGTAATGTAACTACATATTTTCTTTTATACTATTGTAATGTATTTCTGTATGAGACAGAATCTGATCTTTTGTAATGTGGTCCTACATATTATCTTTTATACTACTATAATGTATTTCTGTAATGTATTTATGTAATGTGACTACATATTGTATTTTATATGTGAATACATATTGTCTTTTATATTGCTGTAATGTATTTCTGTATGAGACAGAATCTGATCTTTTATACTTGATAACCTGTTATGGGTATATCAAGAGGATTTTGTATATGAACTGTTATCAATATATGAAATAGGGTTTTTTCTCCTTTGAAAAAAGAGTTGAAATCATTCTAAATTCACATATGTTCAGTGGTGTCACTGTTTCACTTCCGATATTATGTTGCTTACCTTGATGAATAGGTGGAACTCTGTTGGGAGGCCTCTCTGTTTTTTGACTCTTTGCTCATACTGTCAAAGGCCGTTATATGTTATATGGGCTATACTGTATAGTTATTAGACTACATATCTTCATATAGAACTTGCAAATAGTATGATGGAAACCAAACATAATAATGTATTAGGAAATCACAACTTGCTAATTAGTTATTAGACTACATATCTTCATATAGAACTTGCAAATAGCATGATGGAAATGTGAACTTGCAAATAGTATGATGGAAATGTGGATCTCATGACTCTTCATGATAAATGCTTCTAGAAACCAAACATAATAATGTATTAGGACATGCTCCTTTAACTTGCAAATAGTATTGTCGAAATGTGGATCTCATGACTCTTCATGATTAATGCTTCTAGAAACCAAACATAATTTAATGTATTAGGACATAATTTAATGTATTAGGACATGCTCCTTTAGGCTTGGTGGAATTACCTTTTCTTTTTATTTCTCTCTTACACACACACATATATATATGAAGAGATGATCCCATTTTATTTTTTATTCATAGATCAAATGTCATTTAAATACAAGATTTATCATAATGTACAATGATTCATTCCATATTATTTATAATTTTTTTCATTAAAAAATGAACCCTTTAAATGATGAACCTAGTTAATGCTTCTTCTTCATGAAGAAGACTACTTGATCTTTCAATTTGAATTTGATGATGGTCCTTTGTTATATTTCTTGACTACTTCAAATTATCAAATTATTGACACAATCATATAGATATTGCACTCAATTTTGATGGTCCTTTGTTATCTTTCTGTACTTCAAATTATTGACACTTGATCATATAGATATTGCACTCAATTTTGATGGTCCTTTGTTATCTTTCTTGATTACTTCAAATTATTGACACAATCATATGCTTTTTGTTACTCTTTTTATTCCTTCCTTGTATCTATTCTCCCCCTTATATATTATGTACTCTCCTACATAGATATTGCACTCAATTTCATAAGCTCTTCTTTTGAAGTCAAATATATTGTATTCTCCCCCTTAGATATTGTGTACTCTCCCACATAGATATTGCACTCAATTTCATAGGCTCTTTTTTTGAAGTCAAATAAGTGACAATAATTTACAAGAACTATCCCTAATTTGTTTCTCACATGTTCAAATGGTTCTTTAACAAGATAATTTACAAGAACTATTCCTAATTTGTTTCTCACATATATATTCAAATGCTTCTCTAACAAGAGGCTTTGTGGGTATGTATTCCATCTTCACTATTTTCTCAAAGACTTGTTGTGTGAGGAAGTGGTAATTTATGATGATATGTAAATAGTGATTGAAGGAAGTAGAATATTTTATTTTTGAAATTATTATTACATTTCTATTGAAACACTTAATATATATATATATATTTACCTTAATATCTTGTAGATCCCATTTCATCCAAAACACTCAAAAATAAATTTCCCTTACCTTAATATCTTGTAGAGCCCATTTCATCGAAAACACTCAAAAAGTGTATTCCACTTCTACTCACTCAAAAAGAAATTTACCTTAATATCTTGTAGAGCCCATTTCATCCAAAACACTCAAAAATAAGTAACTACTATGTATTCCACTTCTACTCTAGATAGAGAAAGTAACGACTCTTTCTTGCTTAACCATTAAACCAAAGACTCTTATAAGTAGAATTATACATTGTCCACTTGTACTTTTCACAAGCCTAGTTGAATCTCTATATGTTGTCAATGTAAATTTCTCACAAGTAAATTTGTCAATGTAAATTTCTCAACTTCTACAAGTTTTATAGGCAGAGTCTGTAAAGGGCCAAGTAGCCTCTGGATCTCATCTTTTATGGAAGGTGACATATCTAGTAAATGCCCCTACATTCAATCTATGGAATAGATCTAAATAGAAGTTCTTCATTTTAATATTCATAAAACACAACCACTTTAAGGTAAATTGTTTACATGCACATCATTTCTCCCACAAACTAAAGGCTTCCTCCCATTAATTTTAGATGTGAATTCTACCATAAAATTTTTAAGTAAAACTTTAAGATAAACCATGCACATGTCATTTGCAATAAATGTCAATTTAATATCTAAATTCACATATTTTTAGTGGTGTCATTGTTTCACTTCCGATATTATGTTGCTTACCTTGATGAACAGGTGGAACTCTGCTGGGAGGCCTCTCTGTTTTTTTACTCTTTACTCATATTGTCAAAGGCTATTATATGTTATATGGGCTAGACTATATAGTTATTAGACTACATATCTTCATATAGAACTTGCAAATAGTATAATGGAAACCAAACATAATAATGTATTAGGACATCACAACTTGCTAATTAGTTATTAGACTACATATCTTCATATAGAACTTGCAAATAGCATGATGGAAATGTGAACTTGCAAATAGTATGATGGAAATGTGGATCTCAAAGAAAAGTCATGATTAATGCTTCTAGAAACCAAACATAATAATGTATTAGGACATGCTCTTTTAACTTGAAAATAGTATGGTCGAAATGTGGATCTCATGAATCTTCATAATTAATGCTTCTAGAAAACAAACATAATTTAATGTATTAGGACATGCTCCTTTAGGCTTGGTGGAATTACCTTTGCTTTCATGATTAATGCTTCTAGAAACCAAACATAATATAATGTATTAGGACATAATTTAATGTATTAGGACATGCTCCTTTAGGCTTGGTGGAATTACCTTTGCTTTTTATTTCTCTCTTACACACACATATATATATGAAGAGATGATCCCATTTTCTTTTTTATTCATAGATCAAATGTCATTTAAATACAAGATTTATCATAATGTACAATGATTCATTCCATATTATTCATAAATTTTTCATTAAAAAATGAACCCTTTAAATGATGAACCTAGTTAATGCTTCTTCTTCATGAAGAAGACTACTTGATCTTTCAATTTGAATTTGATGATGGTCCTTTGTTATCTTTCTTGACTACTTAAAATTATTGACACAATCATATGCTTCTTGTTACTATTTTTATTCCTTCCTTATATTGTATTCTCCCCCTTAGTTATTGTGTACTCTCCCACATAGATATTGCACTCAATTTTGATGGTCCTTTGTTATCTTTCTTGACTACAAATTATCAAATTATTGACACAATCATATAGATATTGCACTCAATTTTGATGGTCCTTTGTTATCTTTCTTTACTTCAAATTATTGACACTTGATTGAATATAGATATCATATAGATATTGCACTCAATTTTGATGGTACTTTGTTATCTTTCTTGACTACTTCAAATTATTGACACAATCATATGCTTTTTGTTACTCTTTCTATTCCTTCCTTATATCTATTCTCCCCCTTAGATATTGTGTACTCTCCCACATAGATATTGCACTCAATTTCATAGGCTCTTCTTTTGAAGTCAAATATATTGTATTCCCCCCCTTAGATATTGTGTACTCTACCACATAGATATTGCACTCAATTTCATAGGCTCTTTTTTTGAAGTCAAATAAGTGACAATAATTTACAAGAACTATCCCTAATTTGTTTCTCACATGTTCAAATGGTTCTCTAACAAGATAATTTACAAGAACTATTCCTAATTTGTTTCTCACATATTCAAATGCTTCTCTAATAAGAGGCTTTGTGGGTATGTATTCCATCTTCATTATTTTCTCAAAGACTTGTTGTGTGAGGAAGTGGTACTTTATGATGATATGTAAATAGTGATTGAAGGAAGTAGAATATTTTATTTTTGAAATTATTATTACACTTCTATTGAAACACTTAATAGATATATAGATTTACCTTAATATCTAGTAGAGCCCATTCCAGTGATGCCCTCAGGAGGTAACGTTGCCATCAATGCCTCCAACGTACCTTAAACGGTCCTCTATGGCCCTCTCAGGCAAATGCCTATTGATTCCACCCCTCAAGTTAGGTCAGCATATCCAGTAGGATATGCCCCTTAGGAGGTCACCATCGTTTTAACAATCGGCGATGCCCTCAAGTTAGGTCACTGGTCTCAACGGCCCAGCCCTCAAGAGGTAAGTGGACTCCGTGTAGCACACCCCCGCGAAGAAGAGGGGCCATTAGCATATCATTGAAGGCCTTATTGCCTCCTTATAGCTACACTTAGAGATCCTATGGTCCACCCAACCATTAGGATAATAAGCCTCTATGCCCCCTTAAGGGGGTCTATAAGGTCCTTCAGCATGTCATGGAAGGCCCTCCCATTACTGATGGGAGCCTATGCCCTCATAGGGCCATTCAAGGTCCTTGCAGTTGATTAATGTGATGATATGATCTGATTATTATCAATCATATCAGGCCATATCACCCATATGATGGGACCCCATGCCCTTATAGGGCCATTACTGATGGGACCCCATGCCCTCATAGGGCCATATAACCATATGTATGGGACCCTATGCCCTTATAGGGCCATTAAGGATCAACCATAGGAAGGAATGGGTGGAACCCGTCCTAAAGGATATACAACCAATGGTTGAAGATCATTAAACCAAAGGTTTAAGGATGAAGGACAACCAAAGGTTGAAGGATCAACCATAGGAAGGAATGGGTGGAACCCGTCCTAAAGGATCTACAACCAATGGTTGAAGGTCATTAAACCAAAGGTTTAAGGATGAAGGACAATCAAAGGTTTAAGTATTAACCATAGGAAGGAATGGGTGGAACCCGTCTTAAAGGATCTACAACCAATGGTTGAAGATCATTAAACCAAAGGTTTAAGGAAGGTTGGGCTTATCCAATGAGTAAAGTCAATGACCTTTGCATTAAACCAAAGGTTTAAGGATCAACAAACAAAGGTTGAAGGATGAAGGTCCCTTGACCTTCAAAGTACAACCAAAGGTTGAAAGGTTTAAGGAGAAACAACCAAAGGTTGAAAGTACAACCAACCAAAGGTTGAACCCGTAACAACAACCAAAGGTTGAAGGATCTACAACCTTCGGTTGAAGATCATTAAACCAAAGGTTTAAGGATGAAGGACAACCAAAGGTTGAAGGATCTACAACCAATGATTGAAGATCATTAAACCAAAGGTTTAAGGAAATATCAACCAAAGGTTGAAGGATCTACAACCTCTGGTTGAAGGATGAAGGTCAAGGACCTTCAAAGTACAACCAAAGGTTGAAGGATCTACAACCAAAGGTTGAAGATCATTAAACCAAAGGTTTAATAATACAACCTTGAGTGATTCCACGGGTCCTCTATACCCTTCACACGGTAAAATTGGGATAGGTAGTGTTTACTTCTACAAGTTCTATAGGTAGAGTCTGTAAAGGGCCAGGTAGCCTCTAGATCTCATCTTTTATGAAAGGTGACATATCTAGTAAATTCCCCTATAGTCAATCTCTGGAATGAATCTAAATAGAAGTTCTTCATTTTAATATCCATAAAACACAACCACTTTAAGGTAAACTGTGTACATGTGTCATTTCTCCCACAAACTAAAGGCTTCCTCTAATATCCACAAAACACAACCACTTTAAGGTAAACTGTGTACATGTGTCATTTCTCCCACAAACTAAAGGCTTCCTCCCATTAATTTTAGATGTGAACTCTACCATAAACTTTTTAAGTCAAACTTTAAGATAAACAATGCACATGTCATTTACCTCATGATCTTGTGTCATTTCTCTCATGCATTTGCAATAAATGTTGATTTAATATATATATTTTTATTGAATTTGTTTTTTTTTAGGGATAAGAAAACCATTAAATATGGTTGAAAAATGGAAATTATGCATAGAAGTTTCTTGCTATCCCAATCCAGGGAAAGCAATGATTACATATGTGCTTTCCAATATTGTGACTAGCAAAGTCGTCCAAAGGAAAATGAATATACCGGGAAGAACAACAAACAACGAGGCATATTATATTGGATTGATAGAAGGCTTGGGAACAACGATGGAGTATGGATCAAATGGAATTGTAGTTTTCACCAATTTTGAACTTGTGTGCAACCAGATGAATGGCGTGTGCCAAGTTAAGAAGGAGAGGCTAAAAGAACTGCATGGAATAGCAAACAATATTGTTAGCCAATTTCAATTTTTTAGTATAAGGCATTGTACAAATGTGAATAAGATGTCTGCTGATCTATTGCGTGGGGAAATTCCAATTCATGATTCATCTATCAAAGATGAATTAGAATTATACAGAGCAATGCCAATGCAAGATTCATCTCTCAAAGATGAATTGGTTTTGAGATGCTCTTCTTCAAAAATTCAAGATTCATCTCTCAAAGATGAATTAGTGTTGAGACGCTCTCCTTCAAAATTTATCGATGGACATTGTAACATATCTTGGATATGTGTTTGTTGTGTACTTATAAATGCATATTTTTTAATGACCATGTGTTTTTTTCAATTATATGCCAATGTGCTCCCACCACACCATGTAAAGCGCAACTCGGTGAACTTAACATTTGCAACAAGTGGTGAGCTTCACATTTTTATAAAATTAAAATTCGGGGACTTCAACAAATTTTTTTTTAAATGGAGTTTGTTTAAATGAAGATTCACTTATTTTTTAATGACGATGTGTTTTTTTCAATTTTATACCAAGTGTGCTCCCACCATGTAAAGCGCAATTTGGTGAACTTATCATTTTTATAATTTCTTTTTTGCTTAAATTGAGTTTCACACATCAATTATTGCTTTGAAAGTTGTGTTCTACATAATTTGTGTACACTAAATTACAAATTGATTTTCTGAAATCTATTTTGTGTAAATTTCCACCAATAGATATATATATCATGGAAGATGAACAACGAAGATCAGCCGAATCCCATATGGAGGTTCAGGGATCGGGGGATGATCACGGTATTTAAATATAATCTTAAATCTCCATACATGTGTGTACATATGGAATTGATTTTTTATTAACTTTGTGAGTTAAATTAGTTGTTAATAAGTTTCATTTTTTAATTTTTAGGAGGTAAGAGGAGAAGGGTTTCTACTCCATCCATGGAGCATGCCCATGGTTCACCCAGTCGTGGTATGGTTCATGCAATTTAATCAATGAATATGTATATGTATTTATATGTACACATGAATGTATTTTTCAATTGATTATAAATTCGTATTTGTTTATGAAGCTTCTCCCTCGTCTCAAGAGGTTGGTGGTGGTTTAAATCCACCTAGAGGGCCATCAATGAGTGGTAGCAGGTTGCGTGAAAGGGGTGATATTTATTCCCCCGAAGGCCAATCAATAAGTTGGTGGTGCTAGTTCTCGACGGGGTCGTTTAGGTCTCAACAGTTTCATGGTGGAGAAGATACTAACCAGCCACATCAAGGTTGCCATCAATTTCAATATTTTTTCATTAAATTTGTACAAATTTTTTTACATGTGTTTTTTCTAATATATGAAATTATATATATATTGATGCAGAGGCCGAAAATGTTCCAACTAGTGGTCAAAATAGACCAAGGGTAGCCCGCTACATTCAAGAAGAAGGTTGTCAACCCAGCACAACTTATCCGGCCGAGATTACTGATATACCATGGGAAACCAACATGGCGCAATGCACCTTACAAAGGTGTGAAAGACTTCATGCAAAATTGCAAAGAGATCTCGTGGCTTTGTCTCTACCTGCTGAGAGTCGACAAAGCCTTGAAATAGTTACACATTCATTGGGCGAAATTGTAAATGTGTACAAAACTCTTGGGCCAACGACTGATACATTTGTAGAAGTGATGAGAAAGAGAAAGGAAACAGTAATGGGTCCAGATAAATGGGAGGATGTAAAACAAAGAGTTACAAAAGATATGGCAAAGTCAATGTTTAATTTCAAGGAAGGGCCAAAAAGAAAAATGCTGAAGGTGCAATATTTCAAGCACCCAAATATAGCTCACTATTTGTATGATAGGCACCTTGCGGCCTATGGAAGGCTCCCATGGAACGACGAGGTTCTTGTTTATTTTGCACAATTTTTTTACGCAGAATTTTTTTTGAATATGAAACCCAACTACAATGACCTTCCGTCAGATTTTTTTGGTCCGGGGAAAGGTCGATTGTATGACCGTAAGGGCACTAAGCGAGATGTGGAGTTGCCTCACCTTGAGTCGCCATTGGTGAGTCGACCTTTTCGAGTCGAAACTCTGCGGTCAGAGATGGATGCGAATTCTCAAATAAGTCGAGAAGCAAGGGATGTCATGATCGACAATGTTTACAGCGAATTGGGTGGAGTCGATGTTTGTCTAAATTGACAAAGAGCATGTGAAAATGCACGTGCCAATTTTGTGTATTGTACAGATGAAGAGATTGACAACATGAATGTTGAAGATCTCCGAATATATGCAAAGAATTATCGCAATGGTTTTAAAGACCTAATTCTTCATGAGGAAGAGGGCATGGGAACGGTATGTGTTAATGACATTAGGGTTCAATTATTTTAACATGTATACATGTGTACAATTTGTAATAAATATATGTGTATGTACATGTATACATTTATTTGTATGTACATTGATCTAACAAAAATGTATCATTATATGTTAAAACACCATTTGCAGTTGTCACGCATGATGAATAACGAAAATGTTAATATCATGTTCGGGACCTCTGGTTCAAACAATGCAGATGGGTCTCACCATCAAGATATGTTGGAAAATGTTAGTGTTTTTTAAGTGATATTTTAAAATAAATAATTGTGCACACATGTACATGTATGTATATATAATGATAAAATGTTTTAATAGATTCCGATTCCGTCCGATGTTTTTGGGATGGCGGTACCTTCTTCTTCCTTGGGAGATGTACCTTCTACTTCCTTAGGAGATGAGCCACAAGTATGGACAATTTTTCACTTTTAAAATTTATGTTTAAGTTATATATATATATATATATTCCACCTCAAAAATTTCCATTAAAAATTGAGATATATATATATATATATATATATATATATATATTGAGTTATTTTAAATTTTTTGAATTTGGGTTCCTATATAAGATTTCTTTAATCCACGGACTCTAGCGATGGAGATAGGAGCATCCACACCATTTCAACCATTTGAACAAGTTGTCTAACTTTTTTTTTAATATTATTGAAAATAAGTTTATATATGTACACGTGCATTTTCATTTGAAATTTTAATATATATATATATATATATATATATATATATATAGATATATAACTGTACATGTATATTGTACAGTTTACCATTGCAAATGTTCTTATGGGGGCGGAACTTGTTGATCAAATGGAGAGGGAACCTCATGATGATTTTTTTGTTATATTTTGTTTTTTACATGAAGTTCTATATATATTCTCACTCATTTTTAAAACATCAAATTTTAATGTTCAAATACATGTGCATTGTGTATGTAGGTTTCCCATGGTTCACATGATAGTGCGTGGATTGAGACTCTGATAGAAAAGGCGCTAGATCCATCTCTATTTGATGGACATGATTTGTAGATTTGATTTCAAGATTTAGATAGTCTTAAATTTTCTTTTTTATATATTATCTAGATGCACTGTCACACACACACACACACATATATATATATATATATATAACTTGATACGGTTTTATACTTGTGAGATCTACAATTTTTGGACATATTTTATTACAATGTTAATATAATTTGTTTTGTTCCAAAAAGTTAATTTTTGGATGGTTTTAGTACTTTTGGCATGTGAATGTGAAGTAATGTTGTTATATAATTTGTTTGGTTTTTAAAACTTTTAAGTTTTGGATAATTGAACTACTAGTAATGTTTTCATCTATAAATTGATGGTTTGCTTCTGAACTATATTTTGCATGTTATGTAATGATGTGTTATAATTTGTTTTGTTTTTAAAACTTAAGTTTTGGATGCTTGAAGTACATTTGGCATGTGAAGTAATGTTGTGATCTATAATTTTTTGTTAAATTAAAAGTTAAGTTTTGGATGGTTTCAATCTACATTTGGCATGTGATATAATGTTAAATTTTTTTATTGGATATTTGAACTATAATTGGCATGGCATGTGAAGTAATGTTATGTATGATATAATCAAAAAGTTTTTAAAACTCAAGTTTTGGATGGTTTCAATCTACATTTCGCATGTGATATTTAATGTTTTAAATGTTTAATGTTTTAATGTTGCACGATATATAATCAAAAAAAATTTAAAACTTAAGTTTTGGATGGTTTCAATCTACATTTGGCACATGTGGTATAATGTTAAATGTTTCTATTGGATAGTTGAACTATAATTGGCATGGCATGTGAAGTAATGTTGCATGATATATAATCAAAAAGTTTTTAAAACTTAAGTTTTGGATGGTTTCAATCTACATTTGGCACATGTGATATAATATTAAATGTTTTTATTAGATAGTTGAACTACAATTGGATGGCATGTCAAGTAATGTTGTGATATAATAAAAAAAAAATTAAAACCCAAGTTTTGGATGGTTGAAGTACATTAATCATGTGAAGTAATGTTGTGATATAATCAAAAAGTTTTTAAAACTAAGTTTTGGATACCATTTTAATCTACATTTAATGTAAATCCCTTTAATTTTGATTTAATGTTAAATTTTTTAAATGTAAATCCCTTTAATTTTGATTTAATGTTAAATGTTTTAAATGTTTTGATATAATGTTAAATGTTTTGATCTAAGTTTTTGATGGTTTCAATCTACATTTGGCCTATGGAAGACCCCATGCGTAGACAATGGATGCGTTGCAGAAGGGGAGGTGGGGGTAGGGATGGAGGGGGCAGGAGTGCTGGCTCTCACCCTCCTCTTTCCATCCATGACACAGGTAGCCACCCTCCTCTAGCAAGAAATGAAGAAAATTACAATGACCATTTCTATCTCTTTTCAGGAGGAGCCTCAAGATGAAGGTGATTCTAGTTCCAGGAAGTGGTGGAGAAAGTCCACCATCCCAGCCCATTAGCTCTATGACACCAGAATGTTGGCAGCTCTTCCAGTCAAATCCACCTCGACGAGCTCCAGCAGCGATGGCGCGAGCATCGACAACTCCTCCCAGCACTCCAAGGGAGTAGATGATGATCCGAAGGACTACAGTTGTAAAATTATGGATGAGAATCCTCCTACACACATCGATAGCTAGCCTAATGTCAGGTCTTCTTTAGCTTTTTCCCGGTTATGGGCAGTCCCTTTTCTGTTTTTTTTATTCATACCCCCTCTGGTGTTGGCTAGTTAGGCAACCCAAGAGATGGGTCTCGCTATGTATATTATGTTCATTACAGTTATATATATGTAAATCCTTTAATTTTGATTTAATGTTAAATGTTAAATTTTTTTATCTAAGTTTTGGATGGTTTCAATCTACATTTGGCCTAGATGGAAGACTCCCATGTGAAGTATTGTTTTGATTGAATAAAAAAGAGTAAAGAAGTAGTTGTATATATGTCAATCGCTTTAATTTTTATTTAACGTTATTTAAATGTTAAATTTTTTGATCTAAGTTTTGGATGGCTTCAATCTACATTTGGCCTAGATGGAAGATACTCCTATTTGAAGTATTGTTTTGATATATTCAAAAAGATTAAAGTAGTTATATGTAAATCCCTTTAATTTTGATTTAATGTTAAATGTTAAATGTTTCAAGATATAACATGTTAAATGTTTTGATTTAAGTTTTGGATGGTTTCAATCTACATTTGTCCTAGATGGAAGACTCCCATGTGAAGTATTGTTTTGATTTAATCAAAAAGAGTAAAGAAGTAGTTATATGTAAATCCCTTTAATTTTGATTTAAGTGTTAAATGTTAAAATGCTTTGAGTTATAGTGTTAAATGTTTTGATCTAAGTTTTGGATGGTTGAAGTACAATTGGCATTTTAAGATTTCTTTTGATCTCTACATAGTCTTGTTTGAGTGAAAAAATTTCCAATAGGAAGAACATAGCTTTTCAATGCAACTAACCATGTATCAATTGAGCTCTAATTGAAAAAAGAGTTTAAAGAAGTAGATATATGTAAATTATCCCTTTAATTTTGATTGGAAATATAAGAACTACATATATGTTTGTTGAATTTGGGTCAATGTCATTAATGCACTCAAATAGGTAGCCTTGTTGATTTATAATTTGGTAAATTGATGACATTCAGTTAATTGCATTCTAGAACATAGAACATATATCCGACCATTGGACAGACAAATTTTGTACTAGATTTTCAATCAAGAATAGAGATGTGGGTCAAATCCCACCAAAAGTCGGAGAAGTGCTCCGAGTCTCTTGTCTGAAAGGAATCTTCGTACAAAACTATACTGTGGATGATTTATTTACATTGTGGATACTTTTTACTAGAAAATCCAACTAGTTTTTCATCAATGCACATAGAAAAACTAGTTCCAGTTAATTGCATTCTAGAACATATATATTGAGTACGTAAATAATTTTTCATCAATGCACGTAGTAAAACTACTTGAACAATTAATTTCATTCTAGAACACACACACACACACACACACACACACACACATATATATATCCAATACATGTAACATTTTTCATCAATGCACATGTATAGAAAAGCTACTTTCAGTTGATACTAGAGCACGTGCATGTACCAAAACAATTTGTACATGTGCAAACACTTGCACAAATAACATAAGCAGCTCAATTTTTAGTTGAGTGTACTAGAAGTTCTAAAACATATTTAATCCAAAGAGAATAAATTGTTGGGAAATTCAATCAAAAAAATTCCAATGGAATGCCATCTTCAATAATCCGTTCATGATCGGATTTTGACATTTTCCATTTCTTAATTTTCATTTTTTTCTTTGATTGAACCTCTATCAACTTTATGTGTGCTGCACACACCAAGTGACTATATTGACAACTTATGAAATCAGGTTCATAGTCTTCAAAGTAAAAAAAATCCCCACTTTGATTAGTTTGTCTGAAAAAATAACCTTTCAGTATAATAGATCCTCTTTCATATTGAAATCCGTGATCATTATAGTTTTCTAATAATTTCTTTTTTCTTTCAGTGCAATGCATCAAATAATACTTCATATTTTCATCGTTGTCAATAGGTGCAATTATAGCAAAAACATCTCCTGCACAATAAAACAAACTTAACAAAATTATACATATATTTAAATTTATTTCTATATCTTTAAATCATTAGAAAGCAATTCAAATGTTACCTTCTCTAACAAGATCAGAAACTCGATCACCATTGGATGATATTGTAGTTTCCTCTGATTGCATTTCTTCAAACATTGCAATAGACATTTTTCCCTTTGTATTTAGCTCTGTATGTTTCCAATCGTTCACATACATTTTGTTTTCACAAACGTCATTGGATTTTGTGTTGTCTATGCAAACATCACAAAAACAAGAATATTTTCTTGTATCCAATGCAAACACATTTCTGGACGACTTTGTTTGAATTGAATGCAATTTTCGAGTCCCTTTTATTGTTTCAACATCATTTCCAATTGATCTATCTACGTCTTCGATTCCAATATGCCAGAAAAACCTTTATATGGAAAATTAAAAGAAGAATTTGTAAATATGATATCAAAATACAATCAAAGATAATCATTGCACGATAAATGTACAATGTTTAAAATTAGATTTCCAATAAAAATTAAATTGAATGTACCTTCGCACTTCCCTTGATGGGTTAGTCTCATGGCTTAGAGCAGCGATGCACCATTGAACAACTTCTTTAGCGTTCAAAAGTCGGCTTGCAGAGTGGTTCATTTGATATCTTAGAAGTGCTCGTTTTATGCATGCTCCTGCACCGTCATGTTCTCCTTTTCCATGGCCAGTCTCAAAGAAATTCCAACAATGTTTAATGCAGGTTTTATTATGAAGACAACACAACCAAAAGAATGATCGTGCAGATTTGAATTGACCTGCACATCCGTCTAACCATATCCAATGTTCATTGAATGTTATTCCACGATTTTTCAATGAATCATAAATTCTTCCAAAACAATGTTGTACAAAACATGTATCATGTGTACGATCGTCACTGATATAAAAGTGATATTCTTTAATGATATGTCAATTTTCACTCGTGATTTCTATATGATTGACATTTTGTTCAGCATGTCTATATAGAATATGGACGAGCATGGAGACTTGGTCAGAGTGATAGTATTCACTTTGAATTTCTTTTTGTGGAACAAATGTGTAGTTTTCTGCAAAATCAATCACTGAAAAAATGGTCCCTGGTGGAAAAAATTCACGAGATTTTTTGAATTGCAAGTCTTGCCATCGAGCTCTATGGGAATGCTTGGTGTATTTGTAAATTTCTGCCTCAAACTTTCTCAAAAAGTCTATCACAAAAATTTCGTCTTCTAGTAATTCAATTCTTTTAACACTATTTGCACCTTGAATCGATGTATCAATATATTCATATCTCTTCCATTTCACTTTCATGTTGGAAAATGATTGATCATTTATATCAATACGATATTTGTTTTGAAATTTAGTCAAATTTCCACAATCATCGCATTTTTTACCACCAACACATTTCTTTTTGTAAAATAGTTCATCGTTTTCTCTTTCACATAGAATTTGAGATATGAATTCACGGATAGTGGAAGGAGGAGGTAAATCCTCCATAATGTTCTACCGAAATCAAGGAATGCGTCATAATATAACTCAAATTCCACATGATAACGGCAACAACAAGTGTCGCGTACGGTGATAGGTTTTACATACCATGGTTTTTGTTGAACAAAAGCACTGAGTGAAACATGAATTTGACAATTCTCTTCTTTGAACTTGTTGAATAACTCTATCTGAGTGGTTTCCAAGAGATGTTTTTCATGTTCTTCGTATTTATTTCGTGCTATTCTTCTTCGCATCACATGCCTTGCAGTTGGTGAAACACGCGAATTGTTCTTCCAATATTCATATATTATTTTTTTAACATTTTCTCCAAGTCTATCTTTGTATGGTTGCCTACAAATAGCTCTCCAACAAGCGAGTTCATCATTTACATCTACTTGCAGCCGAAATTTCTGATGTTTGTGCAAAGTTTTTCGCGAGGTTCCTAATGCTCGTGCCATAGATGTTACCAAACGATTCTCTTTAGTACTTGATGAAACCATTGCCATATGTATTCCTCTACGTACAATTGAAACATTTTTCTCTCTAGATCTCTTAATTGAATTTATAGCACTACTTATATTTTGTATCACATCTTCCTTCATTTTTTTATCTTTGGTTGATTTTCGAATACCCAGTAGTGTCGTAGCTTCTTTTAATTTCCTTAATGATAGGAGACCTTTCAACATTTGAGCTTGAACTGTCACCCGCTCATTTAAGAAATAATTTTCAAAAATGCAGTTAACATGATATCGTATAACATGGTCAGGTTTTTTATCTCCATATGTGTGAGTGTCAACATTTTCTAACATCTCATTATCGACACTGATTTCATCTATACATATTCGAAAAAATAGTACATAATAAGTTTACATATGAACAATAAATAACTAAATTAATAAATATATGTATAATTTCAATAATACGTGCATGTGTTCAATATATGTATATATACATACCTTGTGATTCAATTTCTTCATTTGAATTTCTTTCAATTATTTCACCATCTTCAATCATTGGTTCAATACCTCTTCCAATTTCTCTTTCAAACTTTTGTATCTCATCATCAATGTTTTGAGGAATATCTCTATCTGTTTACATTAAAAAAAATATTTAAATTCAAATTAGTTCATCAAATAAAAATTAAGCTTCACATTTTACACTAGGAAAATTTTAAATATATCAATAGATCATAATATTGACATTTACATACCTGCTTCAATTTCTGCATGAGGTTGATTTTCCCCTTCAATATTTGAGAGGGCTTCTATCTTTCTTTTGCGATATTGTGTCGTCTCTTCTCTACGTTCCTCAGGGTCTCTTTTTCGATCATATTTTCTTGCACAAGTCCTTCGATTTCCCATGATAATAGAGTATGAAGTTCAAAAAATTTCCTTCAAAAAATTAGACAATAACTCAATTAGAAAAAGCATCACAAAATATTTAATTTAAAAAAAAAAAAAAAGTCATTTTAAATTTTTTGCAAAAAATACATACTCCAATCCAAAACACTTACTTTAAAAAATTCGAGAAAAAAATGTCTTATAAAAATTAAATGAAGCTCAAATATTTACTTCAACTCAAAACACATACTCTAAAAAAATGTCACTTCAAAAAATGCCTCCAACTTTAAAAAAAAAAAAACGTCACTTTAAAAAATACTTCCAGAAAATGTCTTTTCGAAATTAAGCCCAACTCCATACTTTAAAAAAAAATGAAGCACAAAAAACATCCAAAAAAATGTATTACATACCTCCAAGAAATTTCCTTTGAATGTACGTCCAAGAAAATTCTTTAAACCCAAAAACATTCTTTGCAAAATCAGGTTGCCTCCATGAAATGTCCTCCAAGAAAATTCTTTACACCCAAAACAATTCTTTGCAAAATCAGGCCATCTCCAAGAATTTGAAATTAAGCACAAATCCATACTTTCAAAAAAAATGAACAAAAAACATCAAAAAAAATGTATTACATACCTCCAAGAAATTCCTTTGAATGTATGTCCAAGAAAATTCCTTAAACCCTAAATAATTTTTTCCAAAATTAGGCCGCCTCCAAGAAATGTCCTTCAAGAAAAGTCTTTAAACCCAAAACAATTCTTTGCAAAATTAGACTGCCTTCAAGAAATTCCTTAAACCCACGAGAAACTCGAAAAGTCTTTAAGCCTTGAAGACTTTTATAAAATCGGATAAACATTGAAATGTGTGAAAATTATGAATGATTTCACAACAATTTATATTTTACACTTAAAATGTGTTTTAGGAGAGGGTAAAAATTAATTTTTCGCCGGCCTTGAGGAGTTAGAAGTTAATGTTCGAAATTTGAACTAACGTGTCACTAGTTACTCGACTTGACATTTCTACAACTTTGAACAAATTAAACTCCATGAAACATTTTGAATTAATTGTCGGAACTAAGACAAGCATTTTCAGAATTGAATCTACTTTCAGGAAATATAACTTTTATGGAATTTCATAAACATTTACTAATTTTAATTAATTTTCTAATAAAATGGGTGCAAACAATTTCTGAGGGTCATTGTGATTCAGTGAAATCAAAATTTTGTATCTCCCAAAATACATTGTAAAAAAAATTGAAAAAATTATGGGGCATTACATTGGTCCGTCGTCTCTAATGGGTAGCTTTTATATTTTTACTTTATAACTTATATGTTAAGAAATTTGTTGCGTTGCGAAACATATCCAAAATATGCATTTTTTTCATATTAGACTAGTTCAAAAAATTCTAGTAATTATGATATGCATCCATTGGCTTTGTAAATATGGCGAAACCAAAGTAGACTCTGTCTAGATTGTTGTAACACATTTTGTTTTCTCAAAAACACAAATTTTCAATGAATACAACATTGCGTATTAACATGACTTCTTATGAATCCTTTGATTGTTAAGAAACACACACTCAAAGAAACGCTAAGTTGACATATCAAATCTGCATAAAAAAATTTCAAAAAATAAGTAATAGAAAGCTAACAAAATTTCTGACAACTTTTATTTTTATCGCAAAATGAAATTCTAAACAAAAAAATTGTTATAGTTTGCAGAAAGTTGAAGAACCGAAAAAAATGAATTTTTTTTCTCAAAAAAGGGAAAAAAGTGTAGCCAGCTATACATTTTTTACGGTATATGAGATGTTTTTATCATTTCTCTTCTTTTATATGTTATTTATGTGTTTGTATTTTATATATTTAGTACTAATTTTTTTCCTCGATGGAATTCTAATAGGACCTTAGTAGACTCCATCGATAGGGCATCGGTAGAACACTTGGATCATTCTCATGTGAGGGTGGCTAATGGAATTTAATTCCATCCTATGTTGGTGTGCCAAGAGGAGGTAAGAAATATGTTTAATACACTAGGCTATAAGATGGGAGGTTGTCGGTTT